>JALIZH010008913.1:0-130912 GCA_030522465.1 Rhipicephalus appendiculatus | reverse complement strand
CTATGTGTCAGCTGATGTTTAAGGGGTCCGGAAGGCGTCGTCCTGCGATGGGCTGCATTGAAATTGCGTCCCCTTCCTTAACAGGTCCGTGAGCGGGGCAGCTGTTGACGCAAAGTTGGGGACAAACTTTCGCAAGTATGACGCGATTCCGAGGAATACTTGCAGCTGTTTAATACAGGTTGGCACGGGGTAGTTGGTCACAGCTTGAATTCTTTCAGGAAGAGGCTGCATGCCATGCTGAGATATGGTATACCCGAGATAGGATATTGTCGTCAAGCCAAACTGACATTTTTCTCGGTTAAGACGGAATCCTGCGTCATGCAACCTCTCCAGAACTTTGTCGAGATTTTTGCAGGTGTTCTTCTGTTACCCCGATAACAAGGATGTCGTCGAGGTACACAACGCAGGCACGGTCTTTCAGCGAACCCAGTACGGTATTCATGGCCCGCTGGAATGTACTTGGGGCCGTGCGCAGTCCGAAAGGCATACAGTTGAATTCGTACAAGCCTGAAGGCGTACGGAAAGCCGTCTTGCACTTATCCTCTTCGGCGACGTTGATTTCCCAATACCCCGCTTTCAAATCGAGAGATGAAAAGAATCTTGAATTTCGTATGGTGCCAATAGCGTCGTCAATACGCGGTAGCGGGTATGAGTCCGGTATGGTGTGTTTATTCAGCTCCCTGTAGTCCACACAAAATCGCAGACTGCCATTCTTTTTGCGGACTAAAACGACAGGTGCAGCCCATGGACTACAAGATGGACGGATTACATTAGCGGCTAGCATTTCTTCTACTTGTTCAGCTATCACGTCCCGCTCTCTTTGCGCATATCGCCGTAACGGCACCGCCACCGGCGGGTGATTGTCAGTTGGTATATGATGTTTAAGTATGCTGGTGCCGGGAAGCTGCGCCGGGCTCTCGGCAAAGAATGCTTTGTGCCTTCCGAGTACGGCTGAAATTGTGAGCAGCGTTGCTGGCTCACAATTTCAGCTGCGGAGGTTGACGCCATCGCCATCTATGGTGAGTTGCACTTGACTAGAGAGGATGTAGTCGGCTCCGAGAACCAGGTCGGCAGGTAAATCCTCGAAGACGGGAACGGCGGCAAATAACTTGCTCCCGGCCTCGGTGTGTAGCTGCAGGTCCACAGCGCCCACAGGGAACACGCTGCCCCCGAGGCCGCGTAGAGGCGGCTCGGTCCAAGGCTGGAGGGTGTTACGATCGGCCTTGGAAGCCGTCGCGGCAGAGGCCGGGGAAAAAGGCACTTGTTTTTCTAAAGTTCCTCCCGGGTTCGCTGCCCTTCGGGGGGCGCAGGTCTAATCCCTTTTCCTGGAATGCCTACGAGCGTGCGGCGTGGTCAAGTGACCAGAAATTCCAGCGGCAGTGCCGCGAACAGCCCTTTGTGGCAAGATGCTGCCGGCGGGGGGATGAGGCTGCTCGTCACATTCCAAGCAACGAGGAGACAAAGCCGAGGTCCAGTCCACAGAACACCTGCTGCGTGTTGTTGCCTGGCGGAGGGTCTTCCTATCAAGCCGTGACATTCTTCGGCACGATCACAGAGACTCTACCCCCCGGCCGGAAGAATTCCGGGAACCAACACGGGCCAAGATCTGCAAACGTGTGCAAAAGTTGGTACTGTGCGCAAAACCATGGTGCTCTTGTCGCGACCATATTTGGTCATCGTTTCGACGGTGCCCTCTCCACGTGCACCTATTGGACGTCGGTCCCCCAGTCTCGTGGGTGGAGCTACAAGGCCATCGAGGGCCGTATTGGCCAAAGATGCGGACAATGCGCCCAGAGTTGGCAACGCGGCGACATAAAAACCCAAGACATTTTTTGTAACTCGTCTCTCAGTCTGTCATCTTTCGTCATGTAAATAAACTTCTGTTAAGTTTTCCTCCTGAGTCGCTCACTGCCACGGCTCTCTGCTCCGGACATCGATGGGCCTGCGGTTCGACACCTTACGCTCGGCACCACGCTACCCGCTGGTCGGCTCAAGCAGCAGGCCACTCGCAACAAGGGTTACTGGGGCGTGCCGTCGAAGCAGTGCTGTTCGCTGGGCTCCAGTATCCACTAGCGCCGTGAGTTCCCCGATGCCCTCAACGCGGACTCGAACTGTTGGAAGTGGTCGCGTCTGGAACTTAATGGCTTGACGCGGCGCTTGTCGGCAGTCCTTGTAGCCATGCCCGTAGCGCCCGCACGAAAAGCATCCGCGTCGCGTGGTCGTCGCGGTTTCCTGTGGCGAGACTGCAGGAAGGCGGCGTCTAGCATTTTCTTGCAAATCTGCCGCCTGTCGGAGGAAAGCCTGGATGTCCTGTTGGGCTGTCTGCACAGACAGTATGGCCGCGTGCGTCGGATCGTAAATCCCATTCGATGACATACTGTCTGGCTGCAGGAGAGGGCCAGGCCATATCGCAAGCTTGCAGGAGGCGTAATTTGTCGCAGATATATGCGGCAATGTCTTCCGTTCGAGCTTGCCTGCGCGACCGCATCTCCATGAAGCGAGCGTCATAGGCGCCCGGAAGCGGTGCAAATGTGGACGTGAGGGCCGCGCTCCAAGTTGTCCATGAGGCATACTTGCTTCCCTGGAAACGATGCCAGGCTTCTGCAGCTCCTCGGAGGCGCCCTTCCGCGACGGATTTTTTGGTAGACTCTGGCCAAGAGTATTGCGCGGCTACAGAGTGCACGGTCGCGACCCAGGTGGTGGGATCCTCTTGAAACCCGTGAAATTCCGGAATGGCAGTCTCAGAGAGCGGCACAACTGGAGCGCATCCATACCCGGAAGTGGAACTGCTTGCACGGTTGACGATGTGTTGAGTCAACACGTTCAAGAACCGGGTCATTTCAGAGTCGCAGCCTTGTGGTTGAGCCGCCGTGGAGGCCTGGTCGCCGTCCCCGGAAGGTAGTGGCTACGAGTCCGAAAGCACTCGTCCCCTTCCAAGGATGATAGAAGCAGGCTGATTGACGTCTTCTGATGGCTCCGTGTTTCGCGACTGCGCCATTGTAAAGAAGAAGAGAGAACAGACAACACCCGTACTCCAGGCCGGCTCTTCTTATTCTCCACCTCGAGCCAGCGCCCGAGCCCGTTGCCGCTCTTCGTCATTACAATATATATATATATATATATATATATATATATATATATATATATATATATATATATATATATATATATATATATATATATATATATATATATATATATACACTAGCTCAGGCCATCCTCTCAGCCTTCTAATTTGCTTACTCTCTTTCACTCATCGGTAAACAATGATCTTTTATTTCTTAAGGAATAAAATATAACGGCAATAGGAACCGGTCAATAAAGAACGCATATTACAATGTGGGACTTCTTGAGCCGCTGTACAGTGGTGTTAAACGAGAAAAAAATTGAGAGCTAAATAATAATATTATATTGGGTTTTATGTCCCAAAAGCACGATATGATTATGAGGTGGTGGGGGGTAGAAAACATTTTTTTTTGGGGGGGGGGAATGGGGGGGGGGGGGGGACGCCGAAGTGGAGAGCTCCGGAAATTTCGACCATCTGGTGTTCTTTAACGTGCGCTGACACCGCACAGTACGCGGGCCTCTAGAGAATTTCGTCTGCATCGAAATGCGACCGCCGTGCGCGGGATTAAAACATCGCGGCCTTCGGGTCAGCAGCCGAGAGCTGTAACCATTGATCCAATATGGTTGCGCTGAGAGTTAAATAAAATTTCCAGAAAGTTGCCATAGACACAGCAGGCGAAGAAATTCGCTAGTTTATCAAAGACAAGGAGAGCTGAGTTTGTGCGATGAAACACGATGAAACAGGGTGGAGCCGAAAACGAACACTAACAAAATAAGCAACTAGACGATGAGCTCGCACGTCTGAAATGTACAGAAAACAACCAACTACTCTGTTGAGCGTTGAAGCACCGCCTTGCTGCTTTCATTCAATGAATCCATAGCGCTGAAAATAAAGGGACAAAGGAAGAGGTCCTGCGAAGAGGACCCAGCTTTTTGAACGAATATGAATTACCAACAGTCCTTCCTTTTGAAACATAAGAATCGTTTGTGTAATTGAAGAGCGACTGGATTTTAAAGATAGGTACGTAAAGGCTCTTGGCTAAGTTGCGAGATACTGATAACTTACCGTCCATATTACGCTAAGCGTTGCACACTTTATGTACGCCGTCGAAAAAAAGAAAAAAAAACGAAACACTATATGAATAGTAGTGGTGCCTTCGGGAACGGAGTCTTCAACATTGTATTTTTAGCCATGACCATTTGAGTTTCCGCCCTTGGCTTCGACTACTGCTTACCACCTTTATCACACATGGCAGCCGTCGTTTTCGAATCTTCTGTGAACAACGTACACACAGTGCTCCTCTTGCGCGTGCTCGCCATTACGACATGCCAAATGAAGCAGTAGGCCTATATATACAGACCGAAATGTAATAATAACGCAATATAGCAAGTTAGCACCACGTGTACTTTGCCGACGGTTAACCAGCGCACGATAGAAGAAAGGGGGGGCGAGAGGCGGTGAATGCAGTAAGCTGTTAGCGGAGAGAAGCGGGCAAGTACATTTCTGCCTCGTCGGGGTGGGGCCACCTCCTGCCCGCGCTTGAAGCCTTGGGGATGGCTTGGAGGTGGGCGCCGTAGGCGACGGAGACCAGGGCGAGTTCATTTCTGCCTCTATGGGGTAGGGCCGCAGACGGCTTTTGGGCTCGTTCTACTAGTGCTACTAGCGTATAAAAGTGCACTGTAGTGAAAAAATATTAGGTGCGCTCGACTTCTGCGTCTCGGCATCGCTCGCCTCGCACTCATGCGCACTGGCCAAGGGGCGGTATTGGGGGGTGGAGGTGGCATTTTGCCGTAAGCGATTAATCGCAAAGTTTTAATCCATTAATTCGAATAATTGAAAGGCGCAAATCGATTACGATTAATCGATTAACCGTGCACCTTTAATCGATTAATCGTTCATCGATTTTACCATCCCTGCTCCACTTTTACATTTGTCCTCTCCTCCTCCACCATTATGCTTAGGGGAAAGTGTAGGAAGCATAAACACGCATGTGCTAGCGTAAGGAGTTGGTTTTCAAGAAAAGACCGCTCTTCGGAAAGTTGGCTGCGGACATACCCCCCTGTTGAGAAGTATTCATCTGTGCTATGACCGTGACTTACTGGAAAGTGCCAACCAGTGTTGCGAAGTTGCCGCTCCGAAATTGGAATGACTCCGGAATCATTCCACATTTTCGCGACCACGGAATGGAATGGGGAATTGAATGAGGACAACGCTTGGAGGAATGGAATGAGAATTGAATTAAGCGCCTTTTGCACGGAATGGAATGGGAATGGAATTGCGTCTTTTTTCCGAAAATGGAGCGCTTTTTCGTCTACGCGCTGTTTTTCAAACTTCAAACATTAGTAAGTCAGAGCCTCGAATTTAACAGTAAAGCAATATTTTTAAAATGGCTTGGCTGATTACAAGCATGGTACATTTATAAGCAACGCGCCTACTACAATTCTGTCCTTATATAGACTGTGTTGCTCTGAAGTTTGTATCTATTCTTCGCGTAACCGCGGCTCTATGCCGTTGGTATCTGTCGTGCGGAACTACGGCGGCGGCATACCCCCCCCCCCTTTACACCTTGGGATTTTTGCACAAGGTGTAAGGGGGGGGGGAAGCTAGATATAGAGGGCTTTGTTCCCCATTAACCAAATCTTAGTTTTCTCCGTATTCGCGACTGCTCCAGGGTGCGTGGGAAAACTGCGTAGTCTTCGTGAACACTGCTTTTGTCAGCATAAAACTACGCTATATCATAAGGCGCTTTTAGCTGACCGTATTTCGCCTCCCGCTCCGCTCAGACAGCCGGTGGTGGGGCCACTGCGCATGCGCCAGACGATCAGCGCTGAGCGTGTGACCGGACCGTCACCGCCGGCGGCCTTTAGCGAGCGAGAGGTCACGTGACACGAGGAGAAACAACCAAAATGGCAGCCTCTAGTGCTGCGATTCCGCGTTGCTCGGAAAACGTAGCGGTTGTTCGGCCAACACGCAAGCCCCGACGGCACTTCAGGATACACGAGGATTTGTGCCTTCTCAGAGAAGTCGTCGCAGCCAATCCTTTTGAATATCCGCGCATGTGGGATGACATTTTACGAAACGTCATTGCAGCGATACAACGGGAGCTGACGCTTCGGGCAATAAAGGAGTGTCTCGAGTTGCTTCTTTGGTGCTTCCGACAACAGGACTCCGCAAACCTTCGCAAGTAAGTGATTTCATGTGCAATAGCCACAATTTCGTTTTTAACAGCAGTCACTCTCCCACCTACTAAGAAACGCTCCTTGACTTTCCACAAGGCAACGCGCTGAACGCGCTGCCTCAACGCCACGCATTTGAAACGCGTTTGTGCTGCCTCGAGGGCGGTGGCTATTCAAGCTGAAGCGTTTGTGAATAGGGGTGAGAGTGGCTGCTGTTAAAAACGAAATTGTGGCTATTGCACATGAAATCACTTAATTGCGAATGTTGGCGGAGTCCTGTGACAAAAACAGATTAAGAAAAGCCAAGGGGACAAAAACAAATTAAGAAAAGGCTCACGCGTCGAGCACTCGCAAGCATAACGCCAAAATAAATAAATTCATGCTGTTTTAAGACATAATTTCCTTTCTTGCTGTAAGATAAGTACAACTTTTTATTTTCCTTTTCAACATACTTATGACTTTCATGCACTGATGGCGTCGCGCTTGACATGACCGAAAGGTGCTTGGCTAAAACCAACAACGCGTGTTGCTCTCCGGTAACGTTGAGTGTTTGAGCGAAACGGGAAAGGACCGCAGAATCGGTGAGCTAAAAGCGCCTATAATTTAGCACTAACACATTTAAATAATATTAAAACATCACCAATCATCCAAACATGCTGACCATGCAAATACTATAGGTAGCGGAAGAAATGCCTATATGGGGATTAGTAGGGTGGTTGTACAGCACGAGATGTCACCAAGCTACTATCCCTCCAACTTGGTAATGTGTTTTGCGTACTATTGCAGTTCTTAATGCATCTCATGACTTCAGCTTTACGGGGCGTTCATTCTTAACTCGATAAATCTATGAAGATGCCTTTCCTACGTTCAGGAATTACAGGCAATGGAATTGAACTGCCCGGCTATTCCCGAAGTGGAAATGGGTTAAGTTTCTTCATTCCGAGGAATTGAAAGGAATGGAATTGCGGCAAGTTCTATTTCTTCGGAATGGAATTGGAATGAGGCGCCCATTCCGCAACACTGGTGCTAACACCACAGTATCAGTCATGGAGCTTTTCGGCCGCACCTACCCATTGCGTCACTAAAACCTCTCGTCATTAATAATATTAATTCCAAATGTTCGTCTTTAAACCCCAGTGCATATATTGGTAGGTCACTTCAGAGTGATTAATTTTGTTCCTGTTCTCTGCTTGTCAAGCGTGATAGTAGTTTATTCATATTTGAATAGCGCAAGAAGACACAGGGACACAGGCGAGAAAGACGATACAGGCGCTAACTTTCAACTGAAGTTTATTCGGAAAGACAACATATATACATATAACATCTGGTCATGCGCAATGACTCCGTCTATTATCAAAATCATAGTCAGCAGTTCAAGTTACTATTTTAGAGCCCTGAGCTCAGCAAACGAAGTTCCTTATCTGACAGGGATAAGGACGGGTGGCTCATGCATTCCTCTCCCATTTTCGCAATGAAAAAGGCTTCGGCTACCTCTCTAGTTGTCTGATCGCCGTTTTGGAATAGTACAGTTGCATCATCAAAACTCGGGGTACATTTGCATTCTGCGCAGTGAAGGGACAGGTGGCTACTTGGCCTGCATTTCAAGGAAGAATGGTGTTCCCGTAGTCGAACGTTAACACACCGTCCCGATTGTCCGACATACGCGCGACCACACGACATTGGTAACTGGTATACTACGCCACTCTTGTTGCATTCTAAGAACTTCATGGTATGGCGCATGTCACATTTTTTTAAACAAGTTATCGTTTCCTTTTTTGTACAAACGGTCCACCGCGGGGCACACACGGCTAAGTTTTCTTTTAACGGAACATACTACATTTGCATTGTACTTTCTGCCAATCTTTTTTAGGCGATGCGAGAGGCTATGGACATACGGGATGACAGTCGTTTTCATCTTTTCTGGTTCGCATGGTTTCTTCGAATCAGATGGCGACTTAAAATATTTAACTGCTCTCTCGCACGTTGTGAGCAATGAAGAGGACGGGAAACCTGCTTGCGTCAATCGAGCAACTTGGCATTCGAGACTCTGCTTCATGAGGTGGTAGCATGTCTTCAATAGTGCGGACTTAAAACAGGAAAACGCAATGCTGTTCTTAACTATTATTGAATGTGAAGATTTGAAATTTAAAAGAGGTCTTTTGACCTTGGTGCGTAAATGTAACACGTGTGGTCCAACTCAAAAGATAACGTCACGTCTAAAAACTGCAGTTTGTTGCCCGTAGGCAGTTCATATTTAAAATTCAGGCCATCACCATGTTGGTTAAAACAAGATAAAACTGTATCTTTAAAAGTCTCTAACTGCGAACAGCTGCCAACAACCAAATAATCGTCAACGTAACGGAAAATCCTTTTTACGCTACCAGGTAACCTTCTGTCAACTTTCTGGTCTAATTTCGCTAAGAAAATTGAACTTAAAATATTTTCTTAGCGAAATTAGACCAGAAAGTTGACATAAAGTTACCTGGTAGCGTAAATAGGATTTTCCGTTACGTTGACGATTATTTGGTTGTTGGCAGCTGTTCGCAGTTAGAGACCTTTATAATAATATCTGGGGTTTAACGTCCCAAAACCTACCATATGATTATGAGAGACGCCGTAGTGGAGGGCTCCGGAAATTTCCGACCATCTGGTGTTCTTTAACGTGCACTGACATCGCACAGTACACGGGCCTCTACCATTTTCGCCTCCATCGAAATGCGACCGCCGCGGCCGGGATCGAACCCGCGACCTTCGGGTCAGCAGCCGAGCACCCTAACCGCTATACCACCGCGGCGGACGCAGTTAGAGACTTTTAAAGATACAGTTTTACCTTGTTTTAACCAACATGGTGATGGCCTGAATTTTAAATATGAACTGCCTACGGGCAACAAACTGCAGTTTTTAGACGTGACGTTATCTTTTGAGTTGGACCACACGTGTTACATGTACGCACCAAGATCAGAAAAACCTCTTTTAAGTTTCAAATCTCCACATTCAAAAATAGTTAAGAACAGCATTGCGTTTTCCTGTTTTAAGTCCGCACTATCAAAGACATGCTACCACCTCATGAAGCAGGGTCTCGAAGGCCAGGTTGCTCGATTGACGCAAGCAGGTTTCCCGTCCTCGTCATTGCTCGCAACGTGCGAGAGAGCAGTTAAATATTTTAAGTCGCCATCTGATTCAAAGAAACCATGCGAACCAGAAGAAACGAAAACGACTGTCATCCCATATGTCCATAGCCTCTCGCATCACCTAAAAAAGATTGGCAGAAAGTACAATGTAAATGTAGTATGTTCCGCTAAAAGAAAACTTAGCCGTGTGTGCCCCACGGTGGACCGTTTGTACAAAAAAAGGAAACGATAACTTGTTTAAAAAATGTGACATGCACCATACCATGAAGTTCTTAGAATGCAACAAGAGTGGCGTAGTATACCAGTTACCAATGTCGTGTGGTCGCGCGTATGTCGGACAATCGGGACGGTGTGTTAACGTTCGACTACGGGAACACAATCCTTCCTTGAAATGCAGGCCAAGTAGCCACCTGTCCCTTCACTGCGCAGAATGCAAATGTACCCCGAGTTTTGATGATGCAACTGTACTATTCCAAAACGGCGATCAGACAACTAGAGAGGTAGCTGAAGCCTTTTTCATTGCGAAAATGGGAGAGAAATGCATAAGCCACCCGTCCTTATCCCTGTCAGATAAGGAACTTGGTTTGCTGAGCTCAGGGCTCTAAAATAGTAACTTGAACTGCTGACTATGATTTTGATAATAGACGGAGTCATTGCGCAGGACCAGATGTTATTTGTATATATGTTGTCTTTCCGAATAAACGTCAGTTGAAAGTTAGCGCCTGTATCGTCTTTCTCGCCTGTGTCCCTGTGTCTTTTTGCGCTATTCAAATATGCATTCCTACCAACTAGCTCGACTTTCCGTGCGTAGTTTATTCACCAACCCATGATCACTGCACGGTGATTTCCTGCTTTCGTTTTGTATACCATTTTATGTTTGAATGGCTGCACACTATTAAATCTACTTTGCCTTGCGTTTCTTTTTTCGGTAAGGTTGAAGACTGGGCGTGTTGGTAAAGCATGACTAGATTGTATAGCGCAACTGATCGACTGTACACAACAAAAGGTACACACACAACAAAGCGCTAACTGTCAACAATGAATTTTATTCCTTTTTCTGGCGGAATAAATACAGAACCACGAGCGAGGAAATAGGCATGGAATGAAGATAACGAAGAAAAAAAAGAAACAAACAACCAAGATTGTACAAGGTGATCTTCTACCATCGCGAAACCGCCTAGTCACAAACACTTTACTTGGGCACAAGAAAGAAGAATGATGCACACTGCTTTTTTTTATGGTGTGAGGAAATCTATTTCTTTTTTTGTCATAGGTCGACTGACGCCATGCTTACGCACAAGTCACCCAGGCCCGCGATTTCGGCTGCTTCAATTACCTCCCGCGCGTGAGTTTCTTGCCATTTTTTCTTATAATGCAGCAATTTTCAAAGACTGGTTGGCATCCGCAATCTCTACAATGAATACCAGGGTGTCCAGCGATTGCTCGTCTCACGTTGTATTCGTGCTCCTTTAACCTGTCATTTAGACAGCGTCCCGTCCTGTCCTATATAGTTTCTGCCGCACGAAAGTGGAAGGGAGTAAACCACTCCTTCAGCACAGTCAACAAACTTTTTCTTGTGTTGTTTATCACAGCCTCGTTTTTGTTTAGCACCCGGGTTGACCAACCCACACATGCTCACCAATTTTTCCGGTGCGGGAAAAGACCACTCTGACATCAGATCTTCCTGCGATTTCCTCACATCATAAAAAAAAAGTAGTGTGCATCATTCTTCTTTCTTGTATCGAAGTAAAGTGTTTGTGACTAGGCGGTTTGGCGATGGTAAAAGATCACCTCGTACTATCTTGGTTGTTTCTTTCATTTTTTTTCTTTTTCTTCGTTATCTTCTTTCCAAGCCTGTTTCCTCGCTCATGGTTTTGTATTTATTGCGCCAGATAAGGGAATAAAATTCATTGTTGACAGTTAGCGCTTTGTTGTGTGTGTACCTTTTCTTGTGTACAGTCGATCAGTTGCGCTATACAATCTAGTCTTTTTTCGGGCTTCCTGTACCCACTCTTTATTTATGCACTTTCTAAAGAACACGCTCAATATACAGAGTCCAAGTATCTGTTCACAATATTTTCTTCCCGTTTTTTTTCTATGTATCCGTTTACTGAACGCTTTCAAGATTACCGTGCATGATACACTTATGTAGACATATTTATTGCCTAGACATACTTACTACTATGAGGGTATGGACGCTTAAGTTTGCCTCAATATTCACGAACACTTGCGACTCGCCGGCCATAAATTCTGTTTTTGCTACGATATGACCATCTCCCGCGAATACTTGTATTCCATAGGCCAGGATACGGAACAATATAGAATTCGGATCGCTGCTTCCCACGTCGACTTCAAATGTTGCACTTTTTTTGTTAGTTTTGCTGTCGGTAACTGAAAACTTCAACCTGAAAAAATTCGAACAGATCACTTTTGGTAACAGGAGATAAAATTTTCTGGAAGATGTTGTCTACATAGTGCTATTGCACTACGTGTCTACCTAGTGGATCATCCACTTCGGCCTCCACTGATTGGCTGGAACTCGGCGAGCCGCGCGCCCCCTGTTTCCGGTCCTTTTCCCGCACGTCATTTTGATGTAGTAAAGCTTTCACAACTCTCGACACAAATGAGAAAGACGGAATGCTTTTGGACTCACATATCGGAGGCCGTGCATGAACTCTAATCAAGTTAGCCTTTGGATTTGGTTTAACGCGGCCGTCCGCCTGACGAGGCTGGAAGGTCGCTACGCATTCCCTTCATCGTTCTGAAACAAGTGAACACGTTCATACGGAAGTTGAAGCTTCTCAAGTTTGTTTAAGCGTCCTGTTGCTGTACGTCCGCTTTCTTTCTCTTTAAGCTTGGAATGTGCTGGCGGGTTCGGTGCGTCTATGAGATCAAGAGCGCATGACGTCACGCCTTACCGTTTCTTTTTCTTTTGTTTCGAGTAACTGAACGTGCTCCGCCGAAATGGATGCATCGAGAATCGCTTTCCTTTGTCTCTACTGTTGTGAGCAATGTCAATGGGAAGCCGCGACGAGCGCTTGGCGAATGGCCTCAATTCCCAATCTGATCGATACTTAGATAGATGGCGCTGTCAAAAATTAAGTGGAACGGGAACGCTTTTCCTTGAACTATTGTCATACCCACCACGTGTCTGTGTTTACGATGGACGCAATATATGGCAAATATAATGGCCTGATATTTCAGCGCTTGTCGCAGCACTCACGCGCAGCCGTGCCGCTTTTTAGAATAATATATTTCGCTGTATCTTGATATTATGTCTTACACGCACACAAACAAGCCATTGATAAGGCGGCATTTTGCGCCAAGCTTTAGACAGCCCACTTCCGCGCTTTGCATGCCACATCCGCCTTATACTCGCGAGCGGCCCGTGATAAGCAGTCGGCTGTAGTTTTAGATGCGAAGCATCTTATGGCGGAGTTCAATCCGGTGTGCGGCGTGACCACCCTTACTGCGCATGCGCAAACCCTCTCCACACACTTCCTCTCCACACACCAGCAAACATCTGTAGCTGCGCCGTAGCCAACCATCCTCTCCCCACATTCCCGCCTGCCGAGATCGCGGAGCAGCGGGTGGAGCAGCGGAAGGCTCGACGCGCCGAAGCGCAACGTAAACGTCGGCAAGCGGACCCCGAGCTCCGCGCTAGGGACGCCCATCGCAAACGGCAACGTCGGCGGGAAACTGCTACGGATGAAACGCGGGCTCGACATGCCGAAACGCAGCGGCATGTCGAAACGCAACCGTTTGACTACGTGTCTACGTTAACAACAGCATAAGTACATAAACGCAACACAAATGATAACACTAAATACGCAACATTAATGGATGCATTCGCGGAAACCCCTTGTCAAACCGATGCAAACGCGGTGTGCACCCCCCGCCGCGCTGCTTCGCATCGCCTCATGTTCCCTTTAGCAGGAGATGGTGTAATTTTAACGCAATAGCGTTAAAGAGCTCGTTTCGCAGAAATTCCGCCGTCGGCGTCGGTGTCGGCGTCGGCGGCGGCGTCGTTGGTTGTGAGCGAAAAATCATCATCATCTTCGTTACCGAAAAATCGAGAAAGATGCAAATAAAACAAATAATAAAAATTTGGGGGTCCGAATGAGGATCGATCCCGGGTCGTCTGCGTGGCAAGCAGGTGTTTTACCACGCAGTCACCCTTCTGCTTGTGATCACATATAAAATAACTTCCTCTGCTTGGAACTGCAGTAAAAATAACTTTCATGCTTTGCAAACACGCGCGTCCTGTGTACAGGCGTCACAATGCAACATGTAATATCGCAGTAATATTGCGTGGTACAAGCGTACATTGCCATCAGGCGTCAGAACATGTGAATATCAGAACGACATCATGGTTCAAAGCCGCGTACCCATTACAAAAGGCACACACGTTACTGCCCGTATTCCCTTAAGACCACGTAGTGGGTGCATAGCAACTTCGAAACAATTCCCGCATTTACCACGCATAATTGCACGTGGTTTAAAGCATGCTACGGCATTACATAGTGTGCACTAAAAGATTGAAGTACGAACCAGGCACAGGATATCGCTATCGCGTTGAACTCTTAAAGGTGAAGCTTAAGGATCCCCCAATTTTTTAAAATTTTTTTTAGATGCAAAGCATCTTATGCTCGGGGCTATTTCCGTCCCGCGTCCGGCCACTTTCATGAAGTAGGGAAGCACCCACTATGCCAACCAGAACACTGTAGTACAATAAGGCTGTCAACCACCAATACAGTCACCAGAGTCATGGCCGAGAGCATAGAGGGGCTGCTTAGCAGTGGCTAGGCAGGTGGCGTCTGTCGCCCAGGTTGACTCCATTCCTTGATCTTGCTTCCATGTGCTTGCGGGGGCTTAGTCCATTCCTCCTTTCGCGTCCCACAACCCCACAGCGCATGCGCGTCCCCTCCCCCCTCTCTCTCTCCTCTCCTACGCTCACCCCCCTTTCTCTCCTATTGGAATCCTCTACTCTACGGAGCGGCGCCCGCGTCCTACACTCCCCCCACCCCCCCAGTGCATGCACGTCCCCTCCACCTCTCTCTACTCTCCAACGCTCACCCGCTTTCTCTCCTTCTAGGAATCCTCTACTCTACGGAGCGGCGCCCGCGTCCTACAGCCCCCCCCCCCCCCAGCGCATGCGCGTTCCCTCCCCCCTCTCTATCCTCTAGGAATCTTCTACTCTACGGAGCGGTGCGCGCGTACCTTCCCCCCTCTCTCTCCTCTCCTACGCTCATCCCCTATCTCTCCTCTAGGAATCATCTACTCTACGGAGCGGCGCCCGCGTCTCAAACCCCCCCCCCCCACAGTGCATGCGCGTCCTCTCCCCCTCTCCCTTTTCTCCTACGCTCACCCCTTCTCTCTCCTCTAGCGGAGCGGCTCCCGCGTCCCACAGCGCTTGCGCTTCTCCTCCCCCTCTCCTACGGTCCCCCCCCCCCGTTCTCTCCTCTAGGAATGCTCTACGGAGCGGCGTGCAGTTCCGCGGTATGAAAATGACGGAGCGCGCGCGCCTCATTCTCTCTCCTGTGCAGCGCCGCGATGAGCGCCCGGGCCGCGAAACAAGAGAGGCGACGTTTCTCCCGCTCAAGCTAGCCATCTCCCCGCTGCTTTGCATCCACACATGGTTCTCTTTAGCGGGAGATGGGGAAGTTTTTTTTTCATGGGGCCGGCGTGCCCATGTTTAGCGGGACCACGGCGCCCTTTCCACCATGTTTCCGACAGCGGCCGCCGCGAAACGCCCTGCGTCGGGTTTGAGGCTAATCGCCACGCGTTCTCGCGTTCCCTTTCATATTGTTACGGGGTATGTTTACGGGGTATGTAGCGTATATCGTACAGGGAAAGACACCGACAAGAGTCAAGATGGCTGACCAACACGCACTCGCGCCTATCGGACTCTCTGGCTCTTCATCTTCGTCCACTTCATTCCTCCGTGACATTATTACTAACGATAGTACAATAAGAAATGCATGTAGGGAATTTCTTGTGACTCACTTCTTATATGGGCAGACAGTTGAGCCAGTTGTTACGGATTCATGATAAAAGAAAGAGCTCGTGTTAATCTTTTTTTTTCTTTTGTGTACGTGTCGGCACGCCTACCATGACTGTCCTCCGGTTACCGTTGTATTCTCCAAATTCGTGCGTACTTGACGAAATGAACTCTTTAAGCCGCTCAGCGACAGTTCCTACTGCAGCGCCATGATAACGAATTTATAATAGACGCGTAACGTGCGATTACATGATGGTGGATAACGTGACAATGGTGGTTCAGCTGACAGGTGTTTGATAAAGATCAGTCTTCCAGTTAATGACAAATATATCGAGACAAGACAAAGCAGCTCAGTATGCACACAGCTCTGTAATACTACTCTTGTTGTGCACTACAATATAAAGTCTAGCCAGCGCCCCCACCATGAAAGCCGTCCGACAGCGAAGCTTTCACCCCAGAAATGGCTGAAGGTGGGCATGGCGTGACAAGAAGGGATATACTTATTACAAAGAAAAACATTCTAGGTTAACCCACGCCGGTCAGAGCCGTCGACAAGAATTAAGTACTAGACTTATCTTAAACAAAGAGAAAACAGAGAAATTTCTTCCCAATAACTGGGAAAAGTGCCATGTTTGAACTATTTAAAAAGCAAAATCGGTTCCACGTTTTCACTTAGGAAAGAACGGATTCCCAAGGAACAAGGACCGTTCGTGTCGAAATCGGAGTTTACGAGGAAGGTAGAGAAGCCCACAAGTCGCTGTTTTCTATGTGACAAAACGGGACATCGCGCAGCTGAATGCTCGTCGCGCACGATAGCATGTTCCCCAGCACATAGTTACACTATAGTGACAAGTATTCTGCTGGTAGAGGGGACAGAAATGAAGCATCGTGCCTGCTGTCAGCCGATGCAAAACGAGCAAGGAACAAACACTACGCTGTTTTGAAAGATGGAGAGCAAATCCCTATCGTCAGTTCGGCAGTGAGCCGATGTAGAAGCAAGAATATGCCCGTTGCGAAGGGATTTTCAGATTACTGCCCAGTGAATACTGTGCGATTCGGGATGCGACACTGTTGTAGTGCGGCAGGCATTTGTGCCAAAAAAAACAAGATGACTGGGACGTATCGACCAGTACTTCTCCTTGATCGCACGGTGCGTCACCTACCGGAAGCGATGGTCTTACTGGACACGCCATTTTTCAGAGAAGTCCGTGCACAGTGCATGAAAGATCCGTTGTCCTTGGAAACATCGAAGGAGCTGCGCCACTTGGCACATCGAAAATGAAAAATGACGCTTTGTCCAGCGATCCAAGTCATAAAGGTATCGGGAATAAGACACTCAGTACATCCACTGTTGGTTGTGGTAGGCGACTACACCAATCCGCCGTGAGCAGTCTCTCAAATCAACCACTTGTACAGGGTCCCGAATCCAGTTACAACAACGTATCTTCAGCAAGAAGCGATAGCCGGACAGGATGTGCGAAGAGATGGCAATCTAAGGCAGCTCCATCTGGATCTCCGCTATGTGCGAATTCATGACGACAAGCGCCGCGCTCTAGCGGTATTCCTATCCCGCAAGATGAGACTTGGTTGCCTTTGGACACGGCGCCCAGGGCAATACCACGTCGACGAGCAGGCGACACGCCTACTTTGAGCGACACAATACGAACCGCCTCATTCGATCTCGGCCAGGAGTTTTTATGCTCCACAGTGATGGCACGGACAGCCTCAGCGCCCCAATGCATCAGTCGCCATCGCCGCCACAGCCGTCACCTTTCCGGAACAGCGCGCGACGTTACGCGACTAAAATCTACGAGATGCATCGGGACGTTCACTGAAAGTGACTACGTGGAACACGGTGCGTCGTCAGCACCGTGTTGTGGCAGGAAAAGCTGCCAGTGATCCCTGGTGCACATCGTGCGTTGTGTACGCGTGTGTCTACGCGTTAACCGACCATGTGTGCGTTCCCTTGGTGATGTGCCGTGTGCAGGTGTTTGAGTTCGTATATTCTGCAAATGCAGAACGTGTTGAAACGTGCGATGAGCGCGTTTGACCGTCCGTGCCAGTGTAGGCCGAACAAGTGGTCGATGGTGTGCGAGTTCGCAATGTTCACATTTTTTGGATTTGCTGCGTGACTGCTTTGCTTTTTGTTATTGTGATCGTGTTCCGTTGTTTCGCGTTCGGACTAACGTCATCCACGGCACAACGTACTGGAAGTTGGGGGGGGAGTGTAGTAAGAGTGCTACCCACAGCCAAGAACGAAACCAAAGAGGACGACGGAGTGCGTGCGAGAGAGGCCAACGTGAAGCTCGTGAGCTTCATAACGTCGACGGGGAGAGCGTGCGTGGTCAGCGAGCAAGAAACAGCACGTTCGATCCGAGGAGCAGGCGGACCGGGCTGGGGTCATCAGACTAGCCGCGACGAGCCTGGCGTTTCCTGCGGCCAACGGGTGTTCCAGATCAGGCCTTGCGGCGTGTTCCTGCGGTGGATGTGCGAGCGGGCCAGGCCAAGCTGCTAGTCGTGTGCTAGATGGTGAGTCCGAGACCAGCCAGCTAACGAGTCGGTCCATGGTGCTAGGGCTGCTAAGGTCCGGCACTACTGACTGCTGTGGGCGTGTTCCTGGTGCCACGTATGTTCCGGTCCCGCACAACCGATTGCTGCGTGGACTCGGTGCTACTTCCGGCGCATCGTGCTGCGATGCGGGCCTGACTGAGCAGCTCAGGGTCTGGTTCTGCCTCTTCGACGGCTCATCGTGCCTCTCCTGCTTCGAGCGTGCGTCGGCTACGCGGTCTTCGGTACCATGAGTGACGTCTACGGAACCATGGACTCCGTATTGGGCAGGACGCGCGGATACTCGCTTAGGCGTACAGGACTGTAAGGACTGAAGCACAGAGGAAGGGTAGTTGTGCATAGTAGTGTTCAGGAAGTGTATGTGTGTGTATTTGTCTTTTGCTGAGTGTCCCTGTCTCTCTCTGTGTTTGAGGGCCCACGGACCCACTACTAGCTGCGATAGCTTGCGGTCACCGAGCTCTTCGTGCTGGAGGAGTTGGCGCACTTTCTCGTCTTCTGAAGGTGAAAGCCGTCGTATAAGTTCCCTCTTCAGGTGCAGGTAGGAGTCGTCAGCTGGAGGACTTGTGAGTATGTCGCAGAACTCAGTTGTGTAGCGAGAGTCTGGGTGGGCGACGACGTAGTCGTCGCGCGTCCGATCCTAGGTGATTTGTGCCAGGGAAAATTACTCCTCGACTTGAGCGAACCAAACCTCAGTTAACTATGCCCAAAACGGTGGGAGCTTGACGGCGACGCGACAGACGTCCGTGTAGGCGGCGCCCGCGCAGTGGTAGCGCCTGCGTTGGCAGCGACTGCTGGAGCAGACCTCTGGGGGGGCGTGGTCCGAGCGGGCCGGGGCAGAATCGTCAGGCGAGAGCGGTTCATTTCGGATGCGTTTCTGCGGTTCCTGGAGTTGCTGCTCTTGGTTCTTGATCACCTGTTGTTGGGCCTGCAGTTGCTGTTGAAATTGTTGTACTTGTTGGCGAATACCGGCGACGGCTTCCTGGTCGGCCATGGCGTCGCGATAAGTTTGTTTTCCGGGTCACCAGATGTGGGAATACATAGCTTTAATATTTCCACATGAAAGACACAACAACAACTGATACGATCAGGGGCACACACACAGTTTTTACAGCTTCATTCCGGCGAGAGTGTTCTTATTACCGGTGCTTCTGTTTAGACGCATCGACGCGACGCGACGCGGCTGACATCCAAAATTTCCTCTAGAGGTACTGCATAGACAACAAATCTAGGCTCACCTACAGTCACTTTACGCTCACCGTGAAGCGAGCGCCACCATGCGGCGGGAGAGGGAAAGGTGACACGCAACGCCTCTGACTTTTCAAGCTGAAGCTAATCTAGTAACGTTGCCTGGCAATTGCGTCAGCTTATTGTTCATTGCTATTTTAGATAAAGAGCTACAATTCCTTGGAAATGGCGCGCACAGCCAATAATTCTACCCATTTCACTTGTGCATTGGGTGTCTTAGTTTTGTTGTTTTTAACCGCTAATGAGCCTATCTTGTCTGTCACTTCGTGTTTTAGTCGTTTATAGAAGGTTTGTGAAAAATGAACTTTCAGTTGATAGTCTGCGCGTGTACCCGTATGATTGTCGTCCTTGTTTTCTTCTGCGCATTACACCTAGCTCATGAATCAGCAACTTGACCTGTAGTCCACTTTGATTAGAAACATCCTAACTTCATGTGATTTCGTATTGGTTAAACCAAATTTAATTATTTTGCAATATGTCATGAATGGCAATTCCGGCTGATTTCACGCGAAATGAAAGGAATAATTGCGTGATCATAACACACTGTACGGCCTGATAGCCAGGCTAGTAAAATTGATCACTATGCTAATCAAGGATATAAGGAGCCCATCAGACAAGCGATGGCACAGAAAACTATTATCGAACACGCATTTATGCCAGTCAATGTCGTTTCTGCATCTGTTTTTCCTTCTTTTTGTTCATGCTCATTTCGTACGTTATTCACGTTGCTTAATCAAACCCTGGTTTTTCATCCGATGCTTTGGACGGTAAATAAAAATAGTAAGTAAAGGAATAAGGAAATGCTTACTTTCTGTCTGTACCACCCGTGTATGTGCCGTAAGCGGTTAGGGTGTTGGACGCATAAAGTTCATTTAGTGTAGTCGGCTTGATGTACCCCTGCAAGAGACACGCCAAACTGCTTTATTCTCGTAAATACGAGTGAAAAATAAGCGCCAGAATGACGGGACAAGAAAGGACATGGGACTACGGCTCTGACTAACAACTAAATATGTTTTGTTTCTTCAGTCAACGTATATACAGGGTGTTTCAAGAAATGTGTCCACTATTTTTAAAAAAATCAGCAAATTGCGCTATTTGCTCGCTGTCTTCACAATTGCTTTGTCTGTAGCGGCAGGCATCTTAAGATGGTTGAAGACATGATTTGGGACAGTGAATAAGAAAGTTGAATTATTAACTTTTAATTAGCGGAGTTAGGTGGTTAAGTCCAATGGGAGAATGGAAGTCCTTCATGGGAAGAACCCATTTCAGCGTTGAGATTTCGAAAAATCAGCCTCTATTAATTATTGTAGCGTAATGAAATTCAACCAAATTCAATGGCGAAACCGAAACCCAAGCACCGATGAGCGCAACAAGCAGACGACTAGAATGACGTCACTGTTCAAGACAACGGTTACAGAGGTGCAGTTCTTCCCCGTTCGTTAACGTGTGTGCGTCATGCGTGCTACTACTGCAAGCGCAGCCCCCATACTCACACCAGGAAGTCGGTTGAAAGTTGATATAATGACGTTCACTCATTGTGGACGTCTCGGACGAATAAGGCAGTTGCGCTTTTCCGCGTTTCGGTTTCGGTTTGACCGCTGAATTTGGGAGAATATGATTACTTCGTAATTATTCCTAGAGGCCGCTTTTTCGAAATCTCAAAGCTGAAATGGGTTATTCGCATGAAGGACTTCAATTCTCCCGTTGGACTTAACCACCTAACTCCGCTAATTAAAAAGTTAATTAATTTAACTTTCTTAATTACTGTCCCAAATCATGTCTTCAACCATCTTAAGATGCCTGCCGCTACAGGAAAAAGCAATTGTGAAGACAGCGAGCAAATATCGCAATGTGCTGATTTTTTAAAAAATAGTGGACACATTTCTTGAAACACCCTCTATATACTTCACCACTATGACAACGAAACAACAGAAAATAGAATAGTCAGCCTGCGCAGAGGCAATGAGGCGATCAATGGGACATTAATTCTATCTCCTTCGGAAGGAGGGAAATGGAGGGGAGCCTTACACATGCCTCGCCGCTCTTGTGTATGTAATAAACTTCTCAAATGAGACGTGCGCGTTCGTCATGGTATTTTGACAGGTGATTGGTATCATCAAAAGATGGGCGGCAACCGCATTTGTTACGATGAAGAGATAATTCACTGTGTAGCGTGTTCTTGAACATTGTTCGACTGTTCATGCATGCGGTATTCTCGTGACACTACACATGCGCATGTACGAAATAACATATGAAAATATGTTAACCGTATTCGATTAGCATTGCAAAGCGCCACAATTTTCATGCTGTCTCAACATACCATTTTTGAACGCGGCTACACGTTAATTTACGGTCGCCGCGCTCCCACGCTGGCCCGCTAAAGCGCGAAGGTGTGGAAATCATTCCTCAGCTGGGCCGTTCGGGTTAAAGAGTCCACATTGTTAAACACTGTTGTAGTGGGAACTGCTTGAATATGAGAGCCGATCGCGTCTTTCGAGACGAAGGTGTGGCGAAAAGGTTGTTCACTTTCTTTTGCTGGCCGCACACGTACCGGTAGGCGTCGAAGTAATCGGCGGTTTCCCATAAGAAAAGCATCTGCTGAGGCGCAACAGTCCCACGACATATACGAGACCACCAAGGCGGGTGTGTTATCCTGTAGTGGCTCTCACCCCTTATGAAAAGGGGCATGACCTATATATCTTTGGGCGTTCCCTACCGAAACGTTCCTATGTTTTCTTACGGAAAACATACGGATTCCGTATATTTGCCATGTGGAATACATGGATGTGTTACGGATTTATGCGGAAGCTTACGGAAATTGTGAGGAAAATATGGAGACTGCTATATGGTGCATAGTGAATTCCGTACGGGTATACGGATTTAGTCGTAAGGCGCATAGAGAGTCGGTATCTAATATATGGAAGAGTCTATCGAACGATACGGAATATACGGAAAGTATCCTACGGAACAAACGGAAACCGCGCAGGCCCGTATCCGGGAGGGGGGGGGGGGAGGGGCGTAGGGGGGTGGCGGGCACTTGTTGGAGGCCTTGAAAGACACTTATTTTTATTATTTGCGCTCGGTAAAACACCCCACTCCATCCGAATTTCGGGGGGGGGGGGGGGCTGGGGCACAATCCCCCCCCCCCCCCCCCTTGGCTACGGGCCTGCCGCACGGGCATAAGGTAAGAACAAACGCTATCCACATCTGCTCTGTGGAAAGGCCCATGTACCACCAAGTACATGGATAGCTTTGTGTTCTACACAAGGAAGACACATGGGCGCAGAGCAGGGGCGTAGGCAGAAATGTTTTTTCTTGGGCGGCGGCACCTCTTTGATCTGAAGGGGGTGACGCAGGCAAATGGTCATTTTACGCCCTGTTTGCCATGGCGAAAAAAGATTGGGTGGTGGGCACGGGCCTGGTGTGCCACCCCTGGCTACGCCACTGGCGCACAGGTAGAACGAGCGCAACCTAGGCGTGCACACGAAGAGAGGGAGGGGGGTTGGTGACCACCCCCCTGTAGACACCTAAGAGGGGGGCTGTGCGAAATTTGCCTCATACGTTGACTTAGTAAGGGGAGGGGCGGTGCGACGAAACCTCGCCCCCCCCCCCCCCCCCTTCCTCTTAGGTGGGCAAAAAAATTAGACCTCCCTCAGATTCACTCAAGAAATATATATTGCTCTGAGGACTGACTCGGACTGAAACTCGCCAAAAATTTTCTCAACTGGAATCACTCGGACTAAGACTCACTGTACTTTTCCTCGACCGGACTCACTCGGACTCAAACACGAGGAGATATTACTCAGCCAGACTCGCCCAGACTCACGGCTTCACCTGAGTCTGAGTGAGCCTGAGTGAGGTACGCTAGCGTAAAATTAGCCTTTTCAATCTTGGTGTCAATGCTCTTTAACGCCAATACCACGCGTAATTGGTGCTCTACGATACGCCTTTATATCTTGTATATCTTGTACCTTCGAATACGAGCTATCAGTGATTTCAATGCAGTATGGTCAATTCTATGAAATACTCATGTCGCACAAAATACCTTTATCCAGAACTTCCCCTGAAAGAGTTTGCGGGTGAAGGTCATGGAGCCCCCCTCTCCTAACTCACGCCTCCGATAAAGAAATATGAGGTAGCGGATCGTTAAAATAGCTGTGAAAAGATTTCAGTACAAAATTGAGCGGATGTAACGCTGATAGTAAAGCTGAAGCTGAGTAGATGGGACCATAGGTCGGCAATTAATGGTCGGCCTCACTCAGACTCACTAACAAAATATATTTCACGTTTAGGGTTCACTCGAACTCAGACTCACCAATATTTACCTCAACGGGACTCTCTCGGACTCTCACTCACGAAAGTGTGCCTCAAGCGGACTCACTCAGACTCCAACTCACCAAAATATTACTCACCTTGACTCACTAAGACTCAGGCTTAAGGCCTAATCTGAGTCTGAGTGAGGGTGAGTGAGTCGACTCATGAGTGAGTTTGCCGACCTATGCACATACGTATCACACATGTGTACAGCAGTGGTAAAAACGTCTTGAACGTACAATCTTATCTATGATATATACAGAATATTTATTTATTTATTTATTTATTTATTTATTTATTTATTTTTTATTTCTCAATACTGCAGCCTTCAAAGATCATGTTTATTTTCTCTAAGTGTACCCACTCCTGTCAAAACCCCGTTTGGGGTTGAAAGTATACTGAAATCAGAATAAAAATAATAGTGATTATTAGGATGATTTAGAAATGTTCACAGCGCATAGTACGTTTTGGAAGGGACGAGACAACAGAGGGAAAGAGCGCCGACTTCCAGCTAGTTTTAATTCTATAAAAAGTGTATATATAGAAGCCAAGGGAGAGGGTGCGAGACAAGAGAAGACGAGAAAGGATTGACAGGTGCTCACATGATTGCCATATCTGAAATACTTCGCGTATGCCGCCACGTATGCCCTAAAACCCAGCCAAGTAATCAAATTCTTGATTTGAAAGCGCAATAGAGGGTGCGCTAAAGCACTTCTCACCCAGCTTATGTATCAAATCAGCTTCGTTAACTTCGCGAATTAGCTGAACCCTATGTCTCGCCATTACTTTGCTCTGATTGAAACAGGGTGTACACCCACAGTAACGGCAATGAATGCCGATGTGACCCTGCACCGTGTTGAAGACGTTATTGTGGTGTTCGCGCAAGCGGTCATTTAGGCATCTACCCCTTTGACCAATATAGCTTTTCCCACACGTCAGTGGGATTGAATAAACAACTCCCCCCCCCCCCCCCTACACAAGAGACAAAACGTGTCCTGTGGTTCACGGCACACGCAGGAACCCGTGGGGGGTTGAGCGTTCCCCATTTGGCACAACTTCTGAAGCTTCTCGGGAGCCGAGAAAGCCACCTGCAAGTTGGCGCGCGCTCCTATCTTCTTCAGCCTATGTGACACACTGTGCACGTACGGCAACACAACGAGGCGCTTTTTTTTGGTGTTTGCACGCTCTTTGCAATCATCTCTTAGCCGAACCTGCTTCAGTAGCTTTTCGGCGACAGCAGACAGCAATGTCTTAGGGTAACCGGCGTTTTCAAGCCAGCCTACTAGCGCTTCAAAACTACGCTGCAAGGCATTAGGGCAGGACTTTTTCAGAGCACTGGCCAGGCATATGTTTGCAATACTGTGCTTGACTAGTTTCGAATGCGCTGAGCTGTAGGGCAAAAGTGGTTTACCCTTCCTTGGCCGATACATCCAGCACAGATGAGATGAATAACAGGAAATTTCGAAGTCAAGAAATCTCAGCTAATTTTTTACAGGGAACTCGCAATTCAACTGCAGCGGTTGCAGAGAGCTCTGGAAAGAGGCTACAATACCGTGTCCTATGTCAACCAAATGTTCTTCTGCAGAGTCAACACGAATCAGGAAGTCTTCAACAAATCGGCACACTTTAACGCCGACAGATTCATCTAGCTTGGTTGCTATGACGCAGTCGTGATGTGTAAGGTAAATATCGCTTAGGATCAGTGCCAAACATGACCCAATGCCAATTCCACTCTTTTGGATATATTTATGATCATTCCACGTGACGAAAGTCGATTCCATGTAGAAGTTCAACAGTTGTAAGAGTCTGCTATTGTTGATGCCTGAGCAAATTTGAAACGCCACGACCCAAAATTGTCAATGCATTCTTCGACATATAAAAGCTGTTTATCATGGGGAAGCGAGTAGTATAGGTCTTTAATGTCAATTGATAAGGCTCGAGGCTGTCTATCACTACTTTTTAAAAATTCATTCACTCCCTGAGAGTTTTTCATCTGGTACCTGGTACCTGGCAGGAGTCGGTTGGCTTGTTTTTACAAGAAAAACTAAACCTGCTAACCGTCTACGATCCTTTTTTTTGGTTAAAAACTCCCAGACAGTGACTGAATTTTTAAAAACTAGCGATAGACGGCTTCAAGCCTTATCAATTGACATTAAAGACCTATACTACTCGCTTCCGCACGATAAACTGCTTTTATATGTCGAAGAATGCATTGACAATTTTGGGTCGTCGGCGTTTGTGGTGAAAAACAGTTGCTTCCATGATGTGCTATGCGTGTACACAGTGTCATGCGTATGAAAACTTTAAAAGACAAACGTATTAACTTTTGGTTAAAGAGCTTCAGTCTCTCTCACCTAGTTGTACAAAAACACATGGTTGATCCCTCCGTCAGAGGAATCGGTTTAACTCGAAAGTCAGACGGGTCCTTTCTGAAGTAGTTGAATGTTTACTGTACATTGATATAAAACAGCTTGCACAATTTCTATTGCTGTTTCACAGTTATAGCACCGTTTAACATGGATGCATCCACGTTGACGCTTGGTGAGACATCTTTATCCCGACGACTAACGTCCATGATCAATGATTAAAGAAACCCTTGTAGTCATATATGCTTGTGGTAGCTGTACGGTGAGAGCGGAATCAGAGAAAGCGGTGGGACAGCCAGAAGAGCGTCACTGATAAGAACGCCGAATTCGGGCTAAGGTCGCCTACTCGCGGCATGTTAGAGTTATTGAACACAACTGCCCGACCAGAGGGAAACGCAACGCGCGTCGTGATTCTCCGTTGGCCGGCTGCGACTTTACGCGTGGCGAGTGCAAGTTGGGAACGCGCAGTTACGGCCACGCCAAGCATTCGCGCGTCGCAGAGCTACCTTTGGTATGGACCGACACTATGAGTGACGCCGACGCTGGGGTAAGGTCGCCACCTGGCAGCGTGCTATTGCGTCGACAAAATTGCACTTTTCCTATTCAAAACGCGCCCAATGGGACGGATGCATAGAAACGACGCTCTTAAGGAACTAATCGTGGATTTCTCGGTTATGATGCTTTAGTTCACGTTCGCAAGAGCACTGTGAGAGGACAGTGGTAGATGTAAAAGGTGCGTTTTTAAAGCCTACAGAGTATGTGACCGTGGCGTAGTGGATAGCGTGCCCGGCATCTCTGCTTCCGGACCAAGAGGTCGTAGGTTCGACGCCCGCTGACAAAACTTTTTTTCTTTGTCTTCTGATCATGTGTATTTTTGCGACATCATTTCCGTGACGGAAATACGCCACTCAAATCTTGGTGGACCCCGGCATAAAACACTTTCGTGTTAAAATTGTCCAAGTGCATACATGTGTTTACATAGTTCAGCCGTAGAGGCAGGCCCGTAGCCGGGAATTTTTTTCTGGGGGAGGGGGGAGGGCCACTTGTTGAATGCCTTGAAAAACACCTATTTTTAACACGACAGCGTTAAAGAGCTCGCTTCACAGAAATTCCGGCGTCGGCGTCGGCGTCGGTGTCGTTGGTTGTGAGCGAAAAATCATCATCTTGTCCGTGAACCAAAAATCGAGAAAGATGCAAATAAAATAAATAGTAAAAATTTCCGGGTCCGAGTGAAGATCGAACCCAGGCCGTCTGCGTGGCGACCAGCTCTTCTACCACTCAGCCACGCCTCTGCTTTTAAATACAGTGACAATAACTTCCTCTGCTTGGAAATGCAGTGAAAATAACTTTCATGCTTCGCAAACGCAAGCGTCCTTCATATAGGCGTCGCAATATAACATGTAATTTCCCAGGAATATTGCCTGGTACAAGCGTACATTGTCATCGAGCGTCAGAATATGTGACTATCAGAACGATTTCATAGTTTAAAGCCGGCCACCCATTACAAACGGCACACATCTTACTGCGCATATTTCCTTAACACCACGTAGTGGGTGCATAGCAAGTATGCACTTAGTGGTTGAAGTAGGCACTCGGGACAGGATATCGCTTTCGCGTTCAATTCTTAAAGGCGAAGATTAAGGGTCCCCCCAATTTTTATTATTTGTCCTTGGTAAAACGCTCCCCCCTCATCCAAATTTCAGGGGGTGGGGGGCTCGGGCCCTAGGTGCCCCCCCCCCCCGCCCCCCCCTGCATAGAGGTAGTATTGGTGTACTTACATCTGTTTAGTGAAAGCTATCACCAAGAGATACCCTCTTGCACTTCTGATCCTACTGCTGTAATACCTGTATCATCATGATTTTATGGCTGAATGTGTGCCTCACTTATTCATGCAGCTGTATGTCATCATGATTTTATGGCTGAATGTGTGCCTGGCTTATTCATGTAGCTGTATGTCCAAGTAGTAAGTGTGGATGCTGTTCAAATCACAGGTGATCAATAACACATAGGTGTCGTCATACAGAAGATGCCCGTTGAAGATCCTAAACCACGCGTCGGGCTGCTTGGTTATTAGTTCTCGTGCACGTTATGAAGTAGCCAATTTTTGGATACAGACGTATGAAGTAAATTTGCCTCTGCTCTATTTTCCGATAGGCAATGAGTCTTCATGCACATGATTAACGCCTCATTCAACTACACTGTGTAAGGAACCAGACAAGAAACAACGCCCGTACGCTGGGTGGGCTGTTCTTTATCTCGTCTTCCTCTTCTTCTCCCTCGCTCTAGTGGCCCACGCGCCCGAACCCCAGCGTCGTTCTTGGTCATGACACTCGGCCATGACTGCGAGCGCGCGCAGCTGCCGATGATGATTCTGGTGGGCGGCACTGACTGCATCGCAGCCGCCGGTCCCGGCCACGCTGCGACTCTGCTTGGGGACCTGCCTGTGTGTTTCCTGGTGGGCGATGCTGGCTGCATCGTGGTGGACGGTCCTTATGTCGCTGTAGACGCTGGGGCTTGGCTTGAAACTTTGTCGACGACTCTGGTGGACGACACTGAATGTGTCGCGGTGGTCGACAACCTCGGCCACGCTGCGACTTCGCAGGAAAAGTCTCGTGCGGTTCTCCCGCACGGAATTGGAAGCTTGGAGGTACTCGAAGTTCGCGGCCATGAAGAGACTTAGCATGAACTCTCTGCGACGGTTCTGGCGGGCGACACTGGCTATTCCGGCAAGGTCGTAGACCAATCCGTTTGTCCCGCCGCAGTTGTTGGGTCGAGCTGCAGCTGGATGTCGTGCGAGGCGTCTTGCAACTCCCTGAGGTAGTCTAGCTGGTGGTTCCTGGCGAAGTGTTGCGTGTACACGAGGTGTCCTCAGATGACGACGAGCGTGAGGGCAGTATCTCCGACTGAGGAAGGTCTGGCGGCGATATTCTCGGGTCGAATACCGACACATAGTCCGGGACCTGCTGAGAAGGACTATGGCCGCTCCAGTCAGGGTCAACAGCAGGAAAGTCCACGATGTTCTCCGCCGATGAACTGCAACGCACAGCTGCAGCCTCGAGGAGGAACCCTTCCTGAGTTCCATCCTCGGTTGCGGTTTGGTTGGACTGGGTGGTGGCAGACAGGTGGTAGGGAATCCGGCCAAAAGCAGCTACGAGCTTGAAGCTCCAGTCGGCCCAGGACTGCTGCCTCACGCCTTCGTATCGATGCCACGCCGCGGCACCAATTCGAAGGCGATCAATGGCCATGAACCATTTCTGCGTTTCTGTCCAGGCCTCGCGAGCTCCGAGGGCGTTCACGGTCGCCAGCCAGTCGTCGGCGTCGTTATCGAAGCCGTGAAACTCCGGTAGTTCGCATGCAGCCGGCGGTGGTGATACGGCAGGCGACAAACAGGAGAGTGCGGACGCGAACCTGCCCAGTTGGTTTGAGAGCTGCCTGAGGGTACGCCTGAACTCTCTGCGTTGCTGGTGGAAGGTGGCCTCAAGGTCGTGTGAGGCAGCTACCTCCAACATGGCTTGATGGCGCTCAAGGCCGGCACGATCGCAGGAAGCAGCGCGGAGCTCGACGCTGTCAACGCGCTGACCATGACGCGGAGTCGCGAGATAATACGGGAAAGCTCGGCGGCGCTTTCAGCGCCGCCGAGCTTTAGACAGCTCCCTTCTGCATCTCAGGAGCCGATGAAGTCCTGAGCGATGGGTTGTCGTCACGGGAAGCGTGAACAGCGTTCCCGGGCAGCAGGATGCCGTGCGCTGTCTTGAAGACGGCGGGGTAAACGTGCCTTTTGGGCATTGAGAAGGCTGGGACGCCGTCCTCGAATGGTGACGTAGGCCCTGCCGGCAGTCGTAGGGTCGTCGGGTCCATGAGCGAGGAAGCGTAGACGGTGTTCCTCAGACGGAGGGATTCCGCTGCCAATGACTCACGAAGGCAGATGGCTTTAGCCGGATGGTTCAGGTTTCGTAGACTGCGCCATTGTAAGGAATCAGACAAGAGACAACGCCCGTACGCTGGGCCGGCTGTTCTTTATCTCGTCTTCCTCTTCTTATCTCTCGCTCTAGTGGCCCACGCGCCCGAACCCCAGCGTCGTTCTTGGTCATGACAACTGCTACATGAAATGAAACGGAAAAAAAATAGCAGAGGGAAAAGGCGAAAGATAGGCACGGAGGTCAACCAGGTTGAACTGATTTGCTGTCGTACAGCGGCGGGGTGGGGGAGAGTGGTCAGAAAAAGAAATAAACATGACAGCGCAACGGATGCGTACGGACACATAACAGCAGGGGTGGAACAGCTGCGCCATTTGCGCCATTCTGAGCCAAACTTGCTTGCCTGCGCCATCCTGCGCCGAACCACCTCTGTTGCGCCAAACTCGTTTATCAGCGCCGTACTGAGCCGTAGGACCCGAATTTAGCCGCAAGGTGCGACGGCCATCAAGCCCTGTGCCCTAAAGCGTAGCTGACACATCATGTTTTGGGTTTCGTCAAAACGTTTATAGTTTCGGTTTCGTCAAGGCTGTGATCGCTCGAGAAGCAGCTGTGAACTTCGATGCTAAGGGTGCGGTCGTGATCGCTGGCGCACACGCTATCTTAGCAGGTATCAGCGCGAATGACTCGTAAACCGTTCTATCTGCTGAAGCGCGATGCAGTTAATGTGATAGCAACAAATTGTAATGTGATACGAAGTGAAGCTGCCAGCTAACGCATTTGGATCCGATCTCCGTAACTCTACAAAACGGTGGTGTAAGAGAATACGGCTACGCCAGAGAGAGCGGCACGTTTAGAACTCTTCGCGATAAGGGCACAACACGTAGAAGTGTATGCGAGCCGCCCACTGATGGTTGCCGAGCCAGTGCGCGCATCAGCGATCGCGATGACGCCCTTAGAAGCGAAGTTTACAGTTGCTGCTCGAGTGACCCCCCCCCCCCCCCTTAAGGCTTGTTCAAGACGGGCGGGGTGTTTCCTCTCTGCTTCGACGGCAGGGTTCCGAGCGGGGTGATGTTATTGCATTGCGCCCTTCTAGCGAAGGAGATGGGCCGGCTCGTTTGATTTCTGCTTCAGCCGCGCTCGCCGCCGCCGCTCGAGCGCTTTTTACCGCGGGTAGAACATACGATGCGTACGTCACATAACGGCGACTACAAAAACCCGTCGGGAGTGTACAATTGCTATGGCAATAGTAAGGCTTTTGCACAATATAGCTTAGTATTTGGAAAATGCAGCATTAGACAAATGTTGCTTCACAAGTGGTGGGAAACGGGGCTACATATGCTCTGAACGTTCTCTCTGACTGCTCCAAACTTGCTCGAAAACGCCTTTCTGGCTGCTCCAAGCCTGCTCCAAAATGTCTTTCTGGATGCTCCAAGTCTGCTACAAAAGGCATTTTTGCCTGCTCCCAGGACTGCTCCCAAACCCATGGACCCTGTTCCACCCCTGTAACAGTGTTCATCATGGATTCACTGATGGTCACGTATAGAGCAGTTGTTGTTTTCAGAATTTCAAAAGCCCACAATGTTTCAGCCCACAGTGCAGATTACGCTTGAATTGCCGTGCTAAATGATCAAACTTAGGGGCCTGTTTTAATGATAGAGAAGTTTGGAGATGCAACAAATGCTTTAGAATTTAGATCGTGGCTGCATTGAAACACATGTGCAACATAAAGTGCAATACAGTGAGTACGCTTGAACTTCTCCTTCAAGAGAAGGGCACGATAGTGTAATCGGTCTCCATGCACCTTGCCTTCTCAACTGCTTGCCTGGCTTCGGTACTCGGTCGATGCCTTAACCGTGCTGTAAGCAAACCAATGAATGTGCGTGTAACATTGGTCATTTCAAACTATCCTAGAATGCCTACTGCAAGTACAGTTGCGTAGTGCGCCATAACTCTTCCTTTTGTGAATGGTAATTTTTCAAGCAACTAATATTGCACTTTCTATTTCTTGACCTTGTGCCCCCCAATTTTTGGTTTTGTTCGATCACTGCTGCGGTCCTTATTTTGCAATTACGTCAACTGGATAATGCCAAAAAACAGAAAATCACTGGTGTGCAAGTAATCACAGTGCCACATACATATTCAAACCTAATATTGTTTTTTTTTCGATTTTAGCACTCAAAACATAAAAAATAGCTGTACATCAATATAAGTAAAAAAGAAAAGCCGCCAGATCCCACGCATTGTGGGAATCGATGTAATGCGAAGCAACCAGCAAGTAGCAAATGATGCTGTACATAATATGCATATCATGATTCACATGTTAGGACCTGTCATTTATGTTCGTCCTACAGGTCACGTCGCGCAATACCAATTCTGGTGGATATAAAGCTAGCGAACTGGACGCAAGCGCACCATGAGGGTAGCATGCAAATGGCATTGTAGATGACATTTTCATGTTACCACCTGCCACTTATGTTCGCTATACAGTCACGTTCCGCAATTCCAAATTTTGGTGTATATCAAGCGATGGAAACAGCCGCGAGCGCACCGTGGGCGTCGAATGCAAGTCATGTTGCACATAACATGTCATGATTTGCATATTACCACTTATCATTTACGTTCGCTATACAGTAACGTCACACAATACCAAATTCGGTGTATATCAAGCAAGCGAAACGGCCGCATGCTGCCATGAGCGTGGCATGCAAGTCATGTTGCACATGACATGTCATAATTTCCATATGACCATTTGGCATTTACGTTCTTCATACAGTCACGTCACGCCATACCAAATTTGGTCTATATCAAGCTAGCGAATCGGCTGCGAGCGTGCCATAAGCGTGGCATGCAAGTCATGTTGCACATGACATGTCATTATTTCCAAATGACCCATTGGCATTTACGTTCTTCATACAGTCACATCACGCAATACCAAATTTGGTCATTATCAAGCTAACGAAACGGCCGTGAGCGTGTCATGAGCGTGGCATGCAAGTCATGTTGCTCATGACATATCATGACCTGCATATGAGAACTTGGTACTTTTGTTCGTCACACAGTCACGTCACGCAATACCAAATTTGGTGTATATCAAGCTAGCGAAAGGGCAGTCAGTGCAACATGAGCGTGGCATGTATATCATGTTGCACATGACATGCACGTCATCATTTTCATATTATCATCTGTAATCTTGTTGGTCAGGCAAAAATATCTCATCGGACCGATTTTTGGATATATCAAATTAAGAAAACGGCCTCAGGAGCAATACGGACATGGCGTGTAAATCATGATTTTCATGACATGTTAATCATGATTTTCATTATATGATCAGTCATTCATCTTCGTCATATAGTCATGTTATGCCATACCAATTTCGGTATAAATCTCATTAACGATACGGCCAGGAGAGCACAAAGTCTTAGGCGGCTAGATAGATAGACAGATAAATAGATACGCTCAAACTCGCCGAAGTTCGCTAAGAAATGCTTCGCATTTAAAAATGAATAATTAAAAAAATTAGTTTGACAGTACAGGATTCGAACCCTCGACAACAAGCCGTGATCTCGCGTAACCTGCCACGCAGCCTGCTAGGCCACGCGCACACTTGACGCGATGGCGCTTAATTTAATAGATAAAGGTGCTTACGCGCTATCGGTGAGTGAGTGCACAAGGGTGTGCAATATGCGATCGTACTTATTATTGCGGGCATATATTTTGTGACCGCATGTAAGCCCCACGCTTTTCGCGTATCTTTTCACTATAGATTGCCGGTCGCTCGCGGATGAAAACACGGATTTTTATGCTTACACAGAAGCGTGAGCAGTGCAAGCCTGTTCCCCGTCCACCGCACGGAATCAGTCGGCCACCGCACGAAATCGGATTGATACGCCGTTAACCACTGCGTGTAGCTGTGTTCCACTAAGTAGCTGTCTCGCTCGATCACAAATTGAGCGCGGGAGGCGACGCTAATGTGCACGGCAGTGCCCCGCGTAGCGGCGACATCAGCTGATCACGCCGGCCGGCGGGCTTGCTTCACTCCAGCGCAACGAAATATCATGCCTTGAGAGAGAGAGGTTAAGTGAAAGGCAGGGAGGTTAACCTGAAGAAAATTTTCGGTTTGCTACCCTGCGCTGGGGAAGGGGTAAGGGGGAATAGAAAGATAAGGAAGGAAAGAAAGTGAGAAAATGAATAAAAAAGAGATAGGAAACAGGTAGAGAAAAAAAAAGTCACAGTTTCACCGCAAGGGAGAATCAATGAATGCGATAGCAAAAAATTGTAATGTTATACGAAGTGAGGCTGGCAGCTAACTCTTTTTTGGATCCGATCTCACGCAACTCTAGAAAACGCTTGTTTAGGAGAATTCTCTTCGCGTTGAGAGCGCAGCACGTAGAAGGGTACGCCGGCCCGGCCGCCGAGAAGGGGAGATGAGAAGGGGAGATAAAGCGCGCGCCTGCGCTCGTAAAATCGAACGTCGCCCCCCCCCCCCCCCGCCCGCTGTCGGCCGTCGAGAAGGGGAGATAACGCGCGCGCCCCCCGCTCGTAAAATCGAAGGTCGCTCGAGGGACCCCCCCCCCCCCCCCCCTCGCGTCTCTTCACGCTCACGGACGGGCCCGGTTATATATATACATATACATATACGGCAAATGACGCCGACGCCGACGCGGACGCCGACGCCGACGGCGAAAACCAGCCGCGAGTGTCCATATAATTTCTATCGCAATAAAATAAAATAAACCGCACGCACGCACACACTCGAGCACAGGAGTGTCATAGCCGTTTAGCGAGTCCTGTTGACCGCAGAAACTTCAGCAACGCCTTTGTCGCCTTCCGGTTGGAAGCTGGAACGTTCCGGCACTCCAAAATTGATTGTTCGGAAAGCGGCTGGTCATCGAGCCGTGCTAAGGCTGCTGAGAGCTGTTCTCTCTGGGAGCTGTAGTGCGGGCAATGACACAACACGTGCGCAATGGTTTCCTCGCTACCACAGTGATCACAAGCAGCACTGTCAGCCATTCCGATTCGGTGCGCAAAGCTGTTCGTGAATGACACCCCTAGCCATATGCGACACATAGCTGTTGTTTGTGATCGGGATAGTCCGAAAGGAACTTGAAGTTGAAATGACGGATCCAGACGGTGAAGGCGGCTATGCAGGAAACCGGATGTGTTCCACATTGAATGCATTACATCACGCGCGAGCGCGCGAATCTTCGATGCTGCATCAGTTCTTGATAGTGGAATGGCTTCTTTCACGCCACTTTCATAAGCATTCCTTGCAGAATTACCGGCATGTTCGTTACCGTCAATGCCACAGTGGCCTGGAAGCCACTGAAAAGTAATGTCATGCCCTTTCTCTTTTAAGACCTGGTAGGTTTGTCTGGTTTCCAGTACAAGTTGGTCTTGTGCACCACGACGTAGAGCTGATGACAGGCACTGTAGGGCTGACTTCGAGTCTGTAAATATGCCACATTTTTGTGGTGACTCGAATTCAATCCTTTGAAGTGCGCTACGGAGTGCCGCAAGCTCCACAGCAATCGACGTGGTCTTATGAGACGTTGTAAAGCTGTATGTTTCGTCTTTTGCTGGGAAAATGACAGCTCCTGCGGATGACCTAACAGTTGTCGATCCATCCGTGTAGAGTTTAATGTGTTCTGCGTATTCCTCGTGTAGCATCAGCAGAGACAGCTGCTTTAAAGCTGGCGATGACAGCTCCGCCTTCCAACGAATTCCTGGCACTGTCAATCGAAGTTTGGGCTGTTCCAGGCACCAAGGGGGTGTCAGGATTCTTTCAGGAGGCGTGTAGGCTGTTGGAAGGCATCCTTGGTAAGCCGAAATTCTCTTGCTGAAGGAGGCACCGCGCCGGTCTCATGGAAGCGAGGCTAGGTGGTGGGCAGGGGCGCGAGCAAGGTGTCTGATGTGTGCTCTAAGCACCTCCAAGGTTATATGAATGCTGGCAGCATAGTCCTTTGCAATGGCAATGGTATCCGCTGTTGACGTACAGCGTGGCAGTCCCAGACAAACTCTAAGTGCCAGACCTTGAGCCCTTTCTAATGTACCCAAGTTGCTTTTGCATGTGTTTGTCAGTACTTGGAGACTATACCGCAGATACCCCAGAAACAGAGTCCGGTATAATTGCAACATTGCGTGCACCGATGTACCCCACGTTTTCTCTCCGAGGAATTTGAAGAGATGTGAGATGGCAATCAGGCGCTTCTTAAGAACGGCCACATGGGGACTCCAGCAAAGGTCTCTGTCGATGATGACGCCCAGGAATCTGTGCGTCCTGGCGTAACACAAATTTTGCCCGTTGATAGATATGGCATATGCCATCATTGGCTTTCGCGTAAATCGACCAACGTAGACTTCTCAGGTGAAATCTCGAGGCCTTGTTCCCTAAGATACGCCGATATAGAAATCGCGGCTTTTTGGAGCCTCGCACGTACTTGAGGCCGTGTTACGCCTGACGTCCAAACACATATGTCATCGGCATAAATGGATATATGAACCGAACTCTGTATACGTCCCACGAGGCCGATCACATACTGCACTACGTAAAAATGTTACTGCTTTGTAGTCATCCTCTGATTCATTCAGAACGCCTGTACAACAACTGTAGAGTTTTGCATCAGCGGCAAGCATCGAACGTAAAACCGCACTAACTACGTCCGTCGTAGAAGCAGTTGAAGGCTGTCGACTGCTAGACAAAAAAAAAGGGGGGGGGGGGGGCGAAAGTCTGCTGGAGAAGTATTTGGTTTGCATTGTATAAATTGTTCTTGCAGATAATTCATTATTTTTATTTTTAAACTATTTTGCCAAATAGCATGCATTCTTTCTCAATTAGTACGGCGGCAGGGTTTTCTTCGTTTTTGCACAAACAAAAATTCAAGCCAGATCCATGCACAGCCAAAGCCAGATGTTGTTTGCCTTTGTTTCTCTGCGTGTCTCGTGTGCTCTCTCTACGTCGACAAGAAGATTGAAGGTAAAAGTATTGAATTTACGCAAGGAAGCGCCGTTCCTCGTTCGTGCGATGTGCAAAGATTGCGAGCTATTCCCGCGGTTCTCTGTATGCCGATCAAGTGCGAGTCATTCAAGGAATCAATGGATTGTGCGGGCGCTCGAAGGACACCGAGGTGACGGCTGGAGCTCGTGGTTACTTACTACATGGCACTGTGAAAGAAAGTAAAGGTAGGTGGGACACATTATCATGTAAAGTATGCCACTCAGCGCAAGTCTGTGTTACCGCACTCGGACGAGGCGTCGTGAAAAGGCAGCCTTACGCGCCTTTGCGATTGACGGACATTGTGCTGTTACCGATTCGCTTTGACTACGCTGATACGAGCGGAGCCATGGCGCATCGGCACGCCCTTACTGGAGCGAGTTCTCGACAACTGCGGGAACATGCATGTATGTGATGGTCTATTTTTTCCTTATGTGCATTGTAGTGAGCAGGACGCAAACGACGCTTGCTTCGTTGTTAATAAAACTAAGTCTGCAGCGCCATTTGTTGCAGGGCAGCATGTTGCTCACGTTCCCTGGCGATATAATTTGTAACTTGGCTCGATTCACCTAGCCAACCACCTAAGTGGGTATTATGAGCATACATTCACGGTGGAGTGTTATTATGCCCTTGAACAGTGGCTTGAGCTAGTTAAACGTTATAATGTGTTTGCCTAGTGTAGGGAGAGGTGTTCATGCAACCTGTGTATGTGCCTGCACGTCACCTTTGTTTGACAGTAATATTGTACCAGCCAGCATCCACTTTGGACGTCTGGCTGTTATGAAAACTTGCACGCACACTGTGAGATTTTATAATCTGCCAGAGCTGCTTTTTATGCATTAATGTACTGCCAGCATTTAGTAGAATATGTTACGCTGCTGTGTGGCAGTGGTGTGATTATCACGTTTTTGTGTGGTTGCTGATGCAAGCATTTATAGTTACGATGCATTAAAATTTCTCGTCTGACTAGCTCATCAGGTGTGTGAGTGTTTCAGCACAAACAAGACAAGGAGAGAAGGAAGACGCGTAATGACGATACCAGTGCGCAGCTACGCATCACCCTTCTGTCCGACTCTTGTTTGCACTAGAACACCTTTGTTTGTTTATTGTGACGGCCTTTTCTGTAGTGCTTTTCTTGCCCAATTTACGCTACATCACAGTTGTCAGCAATACGAGAGGGAACCCTGAAATTAGCTTTTAAAGGTCATAGTGACTAAATGCATAATAATGCCCAGCACAAAGTAAGAACGACAGACATCACTAACAGCTATGGGGGATGAGTACAGACTGTCGTCTGAAAATTTATCGCGGAAAACGTCACCTAAATAACATTAGCCGCACACCTAGTGCAAATGAGGGTCCAGTTAAAAAACATGGTTGATCCCTCCGTCATAGGAATCGGTATAACACGAAAGTGAAACGTGTCCTTACAGAAATAGTTGAATGTTTACTGTACTACATTGATATCAGAAAGCTTGCACAGCGTCTATTGGTGTTTGACAGTTATAGCACCGTTTAACGTGGACATTTGGTGGCATATCTATATCGCTACGACTAACGTTCATGATCAATGATTAAACAAAACCTTGTGGTCATAGATGCTTGCGGTAGCTGTACGGTGAGAGCGGAATCACAGAAAGCGGAGTGACATCAGAAGAGCGTCATTGATTGGACGCCGAAATTGGGCTAAGGGGCTAAGGTCGCCTACTCGCGGCATGTTAGACTTATTGAACACTACTGCCCGACCAGAGGGATACGCAACGCGCGTCGCGTCTTCCCCTTTGGCCAGCTGCGATTTTTCGCGGGGCGAGCGTAAGTTGGGAACGCTAAAAACTCGCGCGTCGCAGAGCGTGCTATGAGCGAGGCCGACGCTAGCGGTAAGGTCACCACCTGGTAGTGTGAATGCGTGGAAAAAATTGCACTTTTCATATTCGAAACGCGCCGAATGGGACGGACGCGTAGAAACGACGCTTTGAAGAAACAACAGGACTTGTTGCTGAGCTAGTTGGTTCATACTTCAGTGAAAAAACATTAATGGCGCTAAGAATACGGGGACAAAGTGAAGAAACGGACTGGAATCACCCATGTCTGTCCGTTTCTTCACTTTGTCCCCGTATTCTTTGCGCCATTAATGTTTTTTCACTGAAGAAACAAATCGTGGATTTCACGGGCATAATGCTTTACTTCACTTTTGCAAGAGCCCTGTAGGAGGACAGTGGTAGATATAAAAGGCGCGTTTGTAAAGCCTGCATAGTATGTGACCGTGGCGCACTGGATAGCGTACCCGGCATCTCTTGTCGCCGACTAAGAGGTCGCAGGTTCGACTCCCGTTGACGGAACTTTTTTCTTTGTCTTCTGATCATGTTTATTTTTTCCGACGTCATTTCCGTGACGGAAATACGTCACTGAAATCTTGGTGGACCCCGGCATAAAACACTTTCGTGTTAAAAAAAACAAGCTCTGTTGATTTCGCAATTTGTATTTTTCTAACTGGACCCTAACTTGCACGAGTTGTGCGGCTAATATTTTTTAGACTAGGTTTTGCGCAATAAATTATTCAGTTGACAGTCTGTGCTCGTCCCGCATTGTTCTTACTGATGTCTCTCGTTCTTACTTTGCACTGCTCATTACTGCACATCCATAGAAACTAGCCCAGCTTGCCAATGTCTTGGACAACATGCAGTTGGCAAATGCAATAGTGTTCATAGCACTAAATGCTCAAGCGAAAAGGTATCTGCTGCTATTCAGTAAGTTACATTCACATTGGTACATTACAAGTAATCATTGATTAAACATGAATTCGTGTTCCATCCCATATTGCTCACAACATTAAATATCAAAATAGATGGTGTGTTAAAAAACATGGGCTTTAGCTGTTACGTTAGCTGTTAGCTAATGAAAGGCCACTGCATGCTTACTTGCGACTCATATGTATGTGTTTGAAATACACTTCAATTCCTCACAGCAATGCATATAACACTTGACATTGGCGACGACAGCATTCAGCCGTCCAAGAGTCCGTGGGCGTCACCCGTGGTTTTAGTGAAGAAGAAGGACGGGACCTTACGCTTCTGCGTTGATGATCGCCGCCTGAACAAAATCACGAAGAAGGACGTGTATCCTCTCCCACGCATAGACGACGCCCTGCATCGACTCTACAACGCGAAGTATTTTTCGTCGAAGGACCTCAAGACTGGCTATCGCCAAATCGAAGTCGATGAGAGAGACCGAGAGAAGACTGCCTTTATAACACCGGACGGCCTCCTCCAGTTCAAGCTCATGCTCTTTGGCCTTTGGTCGGCACCTGCAACTTTTCAACGAGTAATGGATACAGTACTGGCTGGCTTAAAGTGGCAGACGTGCCTCGTGTACTTGGACAATGTCGTTGTGTGTGCCTCAAACTTCGACGAACACCTCCGGCGCCTTGAAGCTGCACTTCAAGCAATCAAGACCTCCGGACTAACGCTGAGGCCAGAAAAGTGCCCCTTCACATACGAGGAGTTCTTATTCTTGGGCCACGTCATCAGCAAGTCAGGAGTTCGCCCGGACCCGCGGAAAACGGCTGCCATCGCCGCCTTTCCACCGCCCACTGACAAAAAGGCCGTGCGCCGATTTCTAGGCTTGTGCGCCTATTACAGACGCTTCGTCAAGGAATTTTCAAGGGTCGCCGAACCACTAACTCACATCACGAAAGCCGACGTGGAATTCAAACGGGAAGCTGCGCAAGTCGAGGCATTTGAAGAATTTAAACGACGCCTACAGACGCCTCCGATTCTTGCGCATTTCGACGAATACGCCAAAACAGAAGTACACACCGACGCGAGCAGTGTAGGTCTCGGCGCCGTGCTTGTGCAGAGGTCTGACGAACTGTAGATGGTCATCAGTTATGCTAGCCGGTCGCTATCCAAGGCGGAAGCCAACTATTCTACAACAGAAAAGGAGTGTATTTTTATCATCTGGGGAACATCCAAGTTTCACCCTACATCTACGGCAGGCGTTTCAAAGTTGTTAGCGACCACCACGCCTTGTGTTGGCTAGCTAACTTGAAGGACCTGTTTGTACTTGCGCCTGTTTGTACCTTCTCTTCTTTTGTGTTACCGTCCATATTGGCGCAGTTACATTATGGACCCTTCAGGTCGTCTCGCATGGTGGAGCCTAAGACTCCAAGAATTCGACATTACCGTCGTGTACAAAACCGGAAGGAAACACTCCGACGCCGACTGCCTGTCTCGTGCCCCCCGTCTACCCACCACCGCCCGACGATCAGGATGATGACGGCTTGGGAGCCATAAATGCCGACGACTTCGCCGAACGACAGCGAGCCGACCCGGAACTGAGGGGGTCTAATGGAATTCCTGGAGGGCAGGACCATCGTTATCGCAAACGTTTTCAGGCAAGGATTGGCATCCTTTTTCTTGAAAAACAACGTATTCGTAAAGAAGAACTTCTCTCCGGCCCGATCCAGCTACCTTATGTTGTACCCTCGGCACTGCGACCAGAAATTGTGGATGCACTGCACGACGACCCGACGGCTGGTCACCTCGGTTTTTCCCGCACGCTCGCGAGGATACAAGAAAAGTACATCTGGTCGCGCCTTACCGTCGATGTCACTCGTTACGTCAGGACATGCCGGGACTGTCAGCGACGCAAGACACCGACGACAAGACCAGCGGGACTTTTGCACCCCATCGAACCACCTCGCCGACCGTTCCACAAATCGGTATGGACTTACTGGGGCCATTCCCGACGTCGGCTGTCAGAAACAAGTGGATCGTAGTAGCTACCCACTACCTTACCCCCTACGCCGAAACAAGGGCCCTACCCAAAGGCGGCGCCGCCGCGGTAGCAAAGTTTTTCGTTGAGGGCATCGTTCTGCGTCATTGCGCTCCAGAGGTCCTCATTACCGACAGAGGCATCGCCTGTTGAAAAAAGGACAAGCCACCGTCCCCATGGTGAAGCCCCCCGATTACCTTTTCTTAATTCGAGCACACTGATCTTTCTCTTAATGATGATATTGGCACTCCTCGTCATCTACACAATTTTCAACACGGCCTTCACAGCGGAGCTAACTCAGGCGACCTTGAGATACAGCCAGACAAGCCACCGCCGGACCACCACCTACTACCCACATACCAATGGCCTCACCGAGTGTCTCAACAAGACCATCGCTGACATGCTGGCCAATTACGTCGACGTCGAGCACAAGACTTGGGAAGTCATCCTTCCGTACATGACCTTCGGGTGCAACACGCCCGCACAAGAAACGACGCACATGGTGCCATTACAAGTTGGTCTACGGACGGAGCCCGGCAACGACGCTCGACGACCTGTTACCGAACGTCAAAAACGATGAAAACATCGACGTCACCGCCTACCTACAGCGCGCCGAAGAAGCGCGACAACTCGCCCGTCTACGTATCCAGGGCCAGCAAAAGACCGACAGCCGTCGCTACAACCTTCGACGACACTTCGCGGAATACCAGCCTGGCGACCGTGTGTGGGCCTGGACACCAATACGTCGATGTGGACTCTGTGAAAAACTTCTTCGCCGATACTTCGGGCCATACAAAGTGCTTCGACTTATAGGCGCTCTGGACTACGAGGTTGTCCCGGATGGCATAACGAACTCTCAATGGCGCCGTGCAGGACCCAAAGTCGTACATGTCGTGCGCCTCAAGCCGTATTACACGCGTTAGTGAACATGTTGACTAATTTTTTTTGCTTTATTGTTGTACTTTCTTGCTTGTATTTATTATTGCTGATTGCACTTTCTTGCTCTATTCTATCTTCTGTTGAAGCATCGGGAAGATGCTTTTTCAGAGGGGGGGCATTAGTGAGTAACAGCTGAGCGGCTCAGCGGGCCAGCGGACCCAGCGAATGAGCGGAGGGGGCAGCGGAGCGAAAGACAAAAGGAAGAGTAGTAGCTGAGCGATGACTAGCTTGACCAGCTTGTTTCAGCGGAACGCATTGCTGCGCCACCTCTTGAACAAGGTTGAAGTTACTGTCAATCGAGCAGAGAGGCTTTGCTTGGAAAACGCTCCCACGCTCGTCCGCTGCGCAAGCTTCGCTGAGGAAACGAAATGAGCGGGCGAGCGGCTCGCTCCGTGAAAACGTTGGCTGTGCCAGCGTTCCGCGCATGCGCAGTTGGCGTCTGCGCTCGTTCGCTGGGCCCGCTGAGCCGCTCAGCTATCACTCTCTATTGACACGCGTGTTATTTTGATGTGCTCGATTTAGGCCCAAAAAGACTGTGAGCAATGCTGGGCGCAGGTTGCGCCTCGGTATTCGAGAAGCTTCACGTTCATAGTAGATCGTTTTGTTAACATTACGCACAGCACACGGGCACTCAAGATTATTCCAGAGCTTGCGCGACCAGAAATGATAAGATTGGAAATTTTGACGCATGGTGTACTAAAGACGGCGCGTCCCAGCGATGATCAGTTTTTCGACGGCCGACGCTCTGTTCGCCGCTATCATTGTACAGCGTACCTTGCTTCCTGTAATCTGACTTTCTGTTTCCCGGCCGCAAGTTAGGCCAAATAAAGTGTTTCATCTTGGACACGTCGCCTGCTGCCTTCGTCGACATCACGACCACATGACAGTATGATTCCCTTGTCCCGCAGGGAACATATACCGTAACTCTGCTGCTGTGCGGTAGTCGGCTGTTACAGTTACACCGAAAGTAAGGCAAAAAAGGTTGAAATTGAAAAAAGGTCGTTGCTGCATCTACAAGATGCCGAAGGTGTGCCTCAATGAGCGCGACAAGATAAAGGAGATATTGAAGCAGTGCTGCGGGTGGGTATGGCTTCCGCATAGACAACCCCAACAGGCATCACGTCTGTCCTTGACACTTTGGTTGTGGTTGGCAAACAGTGCTTTGCTTTCAGAATTTCTCTGTTTTGGTAGTTCTGTTTACTACACTCACGCACAAAGTGTATCGGCTTCTTCAGTGACTTCGGAAAGCTTTTCTGGGAGCGCGTTTGGTAGCTTTATGGAAACACACACGTACAGTACATACTGGTGTCACCTTCGGGATGATATCAAGGTTGCAATCTTCAACAGCAGTACTGAGTGAGGAGTACAATGTCAGCAAATATGTACAGTTGATTCCACAAAAGATATAAAAAACGTCATGTACTTGATGTCTTCGAGTTTCCTGATAATTGTGCATATCGTGCCCATATGGCCGAATAGCGCGAAATCACAATTTGTTTTCAAATAAAGAAATTTTGAACGAACAAAAAATCGATGATCATCACCAGGTGACCAGTGTGTGTTTTTTAAAGTGTGTGCGTTCGTAAATTCTTGATCATGGTAACAGCCACACATGCTAAATATTAAAATATCTTTCTTCGTTGCACAAATAGAAGTAAAGGGGAAATAGCCCGTGTGAAATTCTCGAATTGCGAGCAATTCATCTATTTTTAAAAATTCTCGACAAGCGCTGGGTTTTGGAAACTCAGGCGATTTCGGCATGCCATTGCTGCTTCTGTGAACGTCATAGCTACAAATAGGCCTGTATCTGAATAATAAGGTTCAGCATTTGTATTAGTCTAATAATTTTCAGAACGTCATCGCTCAAAAGAAAAAAGAAACTATCAATGTCACTGTATGTTAAAAAAACATCTCATGTCAGTGCACGTTAAAGAACACCAGATGGTCGAAATTTCCGGAGCCCTCCACTAAGGCGTCCCTCATAATCATATCGTGGTTTTGGGACGTTGAACTCCAAATAATAATAATAATAATAATAATAATAAAATCAGTCTTGGTAAAAATTATTCGGATTGTTCTGATTAGACTGCAGAATGATATTCTCGAAAAACATGTTGCATGATATTTAGCAGAACAAAAGTGCATATTTTGAAACGTGCTTTCAGAGCTTTGTCGCTACTGCTTAAAGGACATATCTTGTGACAAGAAAATACAATAACATGCTTTTTTTTTCTTCTGTGATGTTTGCGAAATAACAACGGTAAGGCATGTTTTCCGAGTGGAAGATGGTCTGTAAATAAGCAGCCATTTGAATTAAATGTATTTGAGTAGTTCCCTACATCGCTCCTGTGTTGGATGTCCCTCCGTTCATAGGCAGCCCCTCCAGTCGTACCCTCCTTTTTTTTCATCTGCTTGGTTGGGACAGAATATATATGTGGGATGCCGATGAATGCATTCTCTCAATGCAGTTCTTATTATGTCGTGCTGGGCCAGAATTGATAGGTTGGTACAAAAGAGAAGGCCTTTTCAGGGAAGAACTGTTTCGAAAATGCACTGTATTTCGAAAAATTTTAGAAATAGTTAAGCTGCTCAGAATTCGAGAATATCTTACGAGCTATTTCTCCTTTACGTCTATTTGTGCAAAGAAGAAATATATTTTAATATTTAGCTTGCATGGCTGTTAGCATGGTCGCGACTTTACTAAAACACACGCTGTAGTTACCTGGCGATGCTTGTGGATTTTTCGTTAAAATAATTGTTTATTTGAAAATGAATTGTGATTTCACGCTATTTGATTAATAGGTATGATATACAAAATTATCAGGAAAATCGGAGGTGTATGAAGTTTTTTTTTATCTCTCATGTATTGACTGTTGCAGCAACGCTCTTCTGGAAGGACGGTTAGCGATACAACAAAAAAAAAGACATCTGTGCTCACCAGTTTGCGCTTCATGCAGCCAACTACATCGTGTACGTGGACTTGTGGACGCCTCGGTCATTAGCGAATTGTTGGCTTTTGGACGAGTTTTGTCATGCAGCAGCCGTGAATTCAAATACGGCTCAAGGCCAGAACAGTGTCAGAAGTGGCTTGGTACACGAGCCTAACAGTAAAGTAGTGGCCTCTAGCGTCGTGGTCGTGGCATAAGCAAGCTTGTAAGGATGCTCTAACTACCGGTACATATTAATTTTATCATTGTTTTAATTCTACCATTCAGTGACACACTTGCAGAAACAGTGAAGGCCACGTTAAAAAAGAGACCTTGCACGTGGAGACACAATGTCCCCACGAAGTCGCAGCAGAACCCGTTATGTTTCGCGAGTAAGTGGACAAAACAAACCGCCGAAACAGAGTAATTCCGAAACCAAACATGGTTTGCCTACCTGAAAGGAAGTGGTTAGGACAGACGTGATGCTCGTTGAGGTTGTCCATGCGTGAGAGCCATCCACGCCAGCACTGCTCCGATAGCTCCTTCATCTTGTTGCGGCCGTTGAGGCGCGCCTTTGACATCTTGAAGATGCTGCAACCATTTTTCTTCGACTGTAACTTCTTTGCCTCACTTTGCGTGCAACTACTACAGACCACAACTGCACAGAGCACCATCCTGCCAGCACAATTAAAGCGCAAGCTCTTGCTGCATGTGCTTCCCCAATCACCGGCTCATCTGGCCATAACAACCACATGGCCGTCTACCCCGTCACCATCTTTCGTGCAAGCTTCCTATAGAATGGTCCTGTGTCTTGTATGTATATCTGTAACTCAAAAACATTGGGTAAACTATATTCGTCTCAGAAATTGGTTGCATCACTGGAGATTTCAGGGATGTTTAGCCAATATGAATAGCAGAAATCCCTGGAGATATATTCATCTACGCCGGATAAGCTGCTTCGTGTTTTCATGGCATCTCTACAGACGTGTTGGGTGAGTAAAGCAAGTGGGTTGCAGCTCAGGGAAAGGGAAAGATGGCAGCACCTTTTGAAGCGCGTGCCTTCCACCTCGAATATAGCAAGTTCTCATCGTTCACTGTGTGGTCTGTAATTTTTAAAGTGGCACTTCTCTTTGCTTTATGTTTGCATCCCGATGCTTTGACAGCAATGTATTTTAGCAAGTGTTGCTAAATAAATAACTGACTTCAATGATTACAAAACACCCTTGATGCTTTGTCCTCATTATAAGCTGGCACATAGCTACAGCTGATTTCACCGTTTATTTGTGGCTGTGATGGTAGTGGGCAAGTAACAAGCAGAAGTTCAGATCGAAGCAGGCGGTCTCGTCTGTTTGGGCTGTGCCATGTTTTTTGTAAGCAGAGTTACCTGTGGCCACATATAGAATAAAGGCATACGACATACAAGGTCTTTTCGATTCACCTGCACCACTCGGAACCGGTTCATGGCGTTGCACGAGAAGTTCAGAAAGTTTGCAGCGCTAGTTCAGTAGTGCAGCCACAGTGCGACACCACAAACGAATAGCTTGGTGTCGATGTAGTGCAGGCCTTACATCTGTTCGTTTAATTTACGCGGTCCACTGAACATTGACCGATGGCAAACCGCACATCCGGATAGTTCATGAGGCGCAAACATTTTGGCAAAATACACCGCGTCAGTAAAGGAGAGTACGGCGCCTACACCTGAATGCTGCGTATTCTGCACAGCTTCTAGTGCGCAAGTGCGCGACTACAACGATCCGGCACCATCAGCATCGGAGGTGCAGGAAAATCGTGAACCAGTGCTGCACCTTTCATGCACATTTTGAAACGAATGGCGTGGTTCAGAGGTCGCCATTGCTGCACCCCTGAAACGACTGGCATGGTGCAGCACCTCGTGAACTGGTTCAGGTGGTGCAAGTGAATCGAACGGACCTACATTCGAAATGGGATTACCATATCACATATAACTGTGCCATATCATGTGCAAAACAAATACAAATGTCTCAAGCTTGCCACTGTAAAGGGATCCTAAACCACCATGAGCTCGAAATGTAGTCATGGTGTTGCAGCTGTGGACGAATCTACAACTAGGACATAGCCGTGAGAATTTTTCTATACGCTGGCGTAATAGTAGTGTTTTACACGCTTGATGATACAAAACAGGACCTCGCTGGTTACACTCTTTTTTTCGCTATGCTCCATTCATTCGCTTGTCGCTTCTCCTGGTCGAGTGCTCCTCCTCACCGTGCGAGGAGGAAGATCAGCCAGCACATAAACATGTATTGTTAATGACGAGCAGGTGAAAATGTTGACTAATGTGAGCACTGAGGGGCTGAACACTGCTGAAACGACCAGAGAGTAGAAACGATTGTTTCTGGGAATTTGTGGGGTACCCGTGGCTGATAGTGCTGCCGCACTTGGCATTGTTGACCATGACACTATTCTGAACTCGATGCACGCATTCACTTGAAATGTTGAAAAATTATTGGAGGTGGTTTACGGGCCCTTTAACGCAATTACTGTAAGAATTAAGTTTTGCTGTGCAAGCAGGATCTGTTCACAATAAATCAGTCATAACAACATGTGAAATTTAGAAAGGTTTCACAGAGAACTCAGAAGGTTGAGCGATTTTCCCTTAATTGAGAGGAGATACCCTGCTTATGAGACATCATCTAGTGGTCCGGTAGGGTGCTTTCTTGGATGTTAAAATCAGAGGGGTTTTTAAACAAACTGTTGTCACTTTACCCTGCATTGCTGAAAAGTGCTTAAAATAGGTGTAACGCACGAATCACTTTATAGCTCTTGCTTTTAGGCTAATAGTGTACCTGCCCAGTCGATGTAAGTTCATTAGGATAAATTTATAAATGCTCTAAAAGCTTTGTTTACTATACAACTGGTGTTTGTTTACAATATGTCATGGTAGACGTGAACGCACTCGGTGATGTGCTTGATTAATTCATATTGTGACAAAAATAATAGTACCTATTATTAGACGTGTGCGAATATTCGAGATTCGAATCGAATAATACCTAATTGAATAATTTGATCCGACTTTCGAATAGCTCGTATTCGAAGTTTCTAATAATTAGACAGGGCGAATATCTAAAACGTTGCAAAGGCCAATGGTGGAACTTGGTTATCATGGGTGGCTGAAAAAAACGCTAGCGTCGTTACAGTAAGCTTTTGGTTAAAACTTTCACTAGTATCCTTGTTCAAAAGCGAGTGCATGTTTATTTTAAAGGAAATTATGTCATTTCCGTGCGTCAGAAAATACTTGCGAGAACTGTCAAGCCCTTCACAACTTGACTTCCGAAACGAAGGCACGCATTTTGATCAGCTCACCGCGCAACATAAGACGAAGACGTAGAAGAAGAATGTGACAACACCAGCGCTGACTCTCAACTAAAGTTTATTAGAAGGTAAGACACATATAAATACAGATACACCACCACAGCAACTGCGCGTGTGCAGCAGAGTCATCCAAATTACTCAGCACACGTGGAACACGTGCGTGCGTCACAACACCACATACAAACAAAACAGAAAAAACAGAAAAATTGTAATCAATCGTGTGACGCACCCTAATCCGGCGCCGGACAAGACAGGTTACACTTGAGATACTGTAACTCCTTCCAGCTAAGGGCCACTGACGGGTGGCTTATACATCTCTCCCCTGCTCTATCGATATACAAAGCCTCCATTATTTCCCTTGTGCTCTGCTGCCTATGGCGGAACAAACATTCAGTATCCCCCGCTATCGGGTTGCAACCACAGTCTCTGCAGTGAGAAGGTAGGTGCAGACCGCCCGCAGCCCTCAATGATGACAAATGTTCCCTCAATCTGATATTCACACATCTTCCAGTTTGGCCGATATAAACCCGCCCGCATGACAACGGCAACTTGTAAACGGCAACCTGTCTTGTCCGGCGCCGGATTAGGGTGAGTCACACGATTGATTACAATTTTTCTGGTTTGTCTGTTTTGTTTGTATGTGGTGTTGTGACGCACGCACGTGTTCCGCGTGTGCTGAGTAATTTGGATGACTCTGCTGCACACGCGCAGTTGCTGTGGTGATGTATCTGTATTTATATGTGTCTTACCTTCTAATAAACTTTAGTTGAGAGTCAGCGCTGGTGTTGTCGCATTCTTCTTCTACGTCTTCGTCTTATGTTGCGCTGTGAGCTGATCAAAATGAACTACACCCAACTAGCCCAGATTTCCCTTCTCGTTAAGGCACGCATTTCTGGCGTAGTTCGGTCGCGCATGCCGCACGCGCAGTAAAACATGCCGACTTTGTCCCGCGATACCCTCAGTGATTGGCTGCACATGTGAAAATTTGTTCACGCTGTGCAGGCACTCGCCCCACTCGTTCATAAGCTCCCATTGTTCCGGCGTGCAGTTAGAATGCTGCTGTGAAAGGGCGCCCGAAGACGTTTGGGCACGGGACAACATTATCGTTCTCAGATTAAGCGTATTGCGCGACAAATATTGCGTAACCGTATAGCGCGAAAACCATAACCATATTGCTTGACCAACTAGCGACCATATCCCTCTGTTAGCCTTTAGAATGGTAGGAATGGTGCTGCTGACGGGAATGGCGGCTCTTCTATCAACATGCTTACGCGCCCACACAAATGAAAAAAAAAACAAGTTCGTAAAGGTGTCACCACGCCATAGCGTCCCGAATGTGAACAAGATTGCTAGACTCTCCAGTGTGCCTTGAGGAGACTCGACGATCGGCCCTTTACTTAAGAAAAGATTGTGGGAACATAGTCTCCAAGTGCATCAACCTAGAAAGCCACACGAGCCCTCCTGCAGTTCTTCAAGGCATAACTGAGCGACCGCCTGTGAAACCCTGCACTGTGTCTGTGGTGTGCAATGTGTCTCTCCTCTCTCTCTCTCTTTCACTCTCTCTTTTGCTCCCTTGTTCCCCTCCCCATGTGTAGGGTAGCAAACTGGACGTAGTCTGGTCAACCTCCCTACCTTTCCTATATTCCTTCTCTCTCTCTCTCTCTGTGCCTTGCGATAACTGGCGTTACACGTTTCGTGTGAATATACTATTTGATATTAGATTCGAATTCGGTATTTTCGGCCACCATTTTGCACTATTTGATTCGAGGTGAAATTTCACTATTCGCACACCCATACTTAATATTACAGGTTGCATAAACTTACATGTCTCAAAATGTGTCTGATTTCGACAGCATGGTAAACGTGTATGTGCAAGATTTTGTTTCACTCCAAGTAAACATTCTCGTTGTACTCACTATGAGGGAACAAACAGCTTTTGTTCTTATAAAGTCGTTGCATTACTTGGTGGTTAAAAAAAAGCATCAATAGCATATTCTTTCTCAGCCCACTCATCACTCAGCAACACTGAATCCCCTTCATCTTAACTGTGTGTGGCTCGGTCCCTTTTAAATGCGAAGCATTTCTTAGCGAACTTTGGCGACTTTGAGAGTATCTATCTATCTATCTAGCCGCCTACGACTTTGTGCTCTCCTGGCCATATCGTAAATGGGATTTATACCAAAATTGGTATGGCATAACATGACTGTATGACAAATATCAATGACTGGTCATATAATGAAAATCATGACTAACTTGACACAAAAAGTATGATTTACACGCCATGGCCACAGTGCTCCTGAGGCCGTTTCCTTAATTTGATATATCCGAAAATTGGTACGATGAGACATTTCTGCGTGACCAACATAAATGAAAGGTGGTAATATGAAAATCATGACCTGCATGTCATGTACAAGATGATGCACATGTCACGCTCATGGCGCACTGACGGCCGTTTCGCTAGCTTGATATACACCAAATTTGGTATTGCGTGGCGTGACTGTATGGCGGACATAAATGCCAAGTGGTAATATGGAAATCATGACATTTCATGTGCAACATGACTTGCATGCCACGCTCATGACACTCTCGGGGCCGTTTCGCTAGGTTGAAATACACCAAATTTCGTATTGAGTGACGTGACTGTATGATGAGCATAAATGGCAAGTGTTAATATGGAAATCATGACATGTCATGTGCAACATTGACTTGCATGCCATGCTCATGACAGTCTCGGGGCCGTTTCGCTAGCTTGATATGCACAAAATTTGGTATTGAGGGACGTGGCTGTATGACGAGCATAAATGACAAGTGGTAATATGTAAATCATGACATGTCATGTGCAACATGACTTGCATGCCACGCTCATGATACTCTCGTGGCCGTTTTGCCAGCTTGATATACACGAAATTTTTAAGGCGAAAGCCTTTAATGTCTCATGCTCACGTCCGTCCGTCCAGTCATCCGTCCGTCCCTCCAGTCGTGCCCTGACACGGTGCCAAGTGGGCACCTGGGCGCGCAAACGGACGCCGGTCGTGTTGGACTCTACAGCGCTCGCGGTTTGCTTGCGTAGCGTCGCTGGGCCCAGCGTCTCTAATCATGCAAGGAAGGAGACGCGCGCATCGCGTTCCAATCTGACCGACCCCGTATAAATGGGCACAGGCGTTCGAGGAACACATTTTGGAATTTAGAATGTGTCCGTCGATTTAAACGCTGGAACGCGGATGGCGTTCTGCACGACGCGCAGAGCGCGAGAATACGAACGCATGAGAAACGGAGGCAGATTGGTCTCGCATCTCGCTGCGATTCGAGGTAAAAAATTAAGCGATCATAAGTAAGTGGCAGGTGGTAACATCAGAATCTTGGCATGCATGTCATCTACAATGTCATTTACATGCCATGCCATTTACATGCCAGTTCTCTAGCTTGAGATACGCCAAAATCTGTATTGTGCGACGTGACTGTATGACGAACAGAAATGACAGGTCCTAACATGCAAATGATGACACGCATATTATGTACAGCATGATTTGCTCCTTGATGGCTGCTTCGCATTATATCGATTCCCACAGTGCGTGGGATCTGCCGGTTTTTTAATAAGTTGTTGTGTATGTGTGTGTTCGTGCACGTGTGTGTAGGTGGAAGGGAGGGCACACCACGTGTCGCCTCATGTGGATAGATTTTTTGTTTTTTGTTACAAAAGGTACGTCATAATCTGAAGCGGCTAACAGAATGCACCAGTGTCAGAGTTGGCTCTTTCTTGTAGCGCATGCAAGTAAGATATTTTTTGAAGAATCAGTCATTCTGCCACTTGCCTGAGGAAGGGCTGCCGATAAGTGGTGCGGGATGCACTTTGTTAGCTTCGAATTGAGCAATCTTCAATTCCATTTTCATACAATATTACATAAATTCCATTTTCATGCAACATCACAGGATTGAATGGCATGAAGAACATGCAGCAAAAGCAAAAGAAAATAGCAAAAGGATGAGGCGAAAACAGCGCGCTCTTCACGAGGATGGACAGAGGGAGCACATGGTGCAGGCGCTGTTTCCTCTCTCCGTCCTGGTCAATGCGCGCTGTTTTCGCCTCGTTATGATCAACCTACTAGCTCGACATGTGTTGCTCCAGTGCACAGGGATGTTCAACAGAAAGCTAGGTTCAGTATAAAAATGTTTGACTAGAGCTCTGCGTGTGTCTTCTAGCATATGGTACCGTTTCGCAGTTCATATAGACCAGATTGCGGTAAGTAGACACCCGTTTAACATGTTAATATGGCTCAAAGCGTAAATCAATTAAAGTGAATGACAATCAATTTTTATGGTAGCTGTTTTCTTTAGTGCAATGGAAAGCTTACTGTTCAGAGTGTCTAATCATGTAATGAATCAAGGGATGTTTTAGGGCTTGTTTCTTTTTGTTTGACATGACCTTAACGAAAACATGGAATGGTAACACAGAAAGTGCCGTGAAACATGTTCAGAATTTTTGGATCTCTGGCTGCTATGAAATTGTGTCAAACAACACAGGGTGCAAACAGTGGGTGGTGAGCATGGTAGCATTACATGTTTGTGTGCTGCAGTTTGCTGCGCATGCATGCATTTTGCATGCATGGGCAGCAGCTCGATATGTCCCACAGTTTGCTACGACCGCAGGGCTGCTTTTCAGTGTCACCTCCTCCTGCTCCAAAACAGCACAGAATACAGTGGGGATGGGTAATAGTATAGTTATATACTGTAATTTTGAGCTGTAAATATGATGCGCATAAAAGCATCAGACTATGTACACATAAGGACTCCACAGTGAAGCATCGGGTCACTTCTACTAGGCTGCGTGATAGACTGAATTTTAGGACTTTTAAACGCACGGATGCACTGCAGTTCGCGGTCTTTACTTCCACCTAGATCTAATCACACATTATGGCCAGTTTTCGGTTCCTTTAATGAGCAAATCTTTATGAAGACTGTGAGCTGAGCAAGTTGGTTGGTGCTGATGATGAATTTCGTGCATTGCTCATGAGTAGGACGACAGACAGCATCTCGTGCGCCTCAACAGACGATGTCTTATGACCTTTTCCCATCCGTTGTCCTACATGTGAGCGCTTCACGAAACTGATTAGGAAATTTTTGCATAGTTTTCAGCATAGTTGCACCATCAGTGTCCGCGTAAGCCATTCTATTAAAGAAGCTGCCAAGACATCCAGCTAATGTTGTTTCCCTGTGCAACTGGAGTTGTGGTTATTCTGGATGACCTTTTTTTTTACATTGAGAACATAATAAACTTGCATCTTCAAAGTCAAGTGCTGCTTCAGATGGATCGTAAATAAAGTTTGCAAATGCAAGGCCTTAAGTTTAAAAAAGGATGCCTCAATGTGCCACGACAAAATGTGTGTTTTCTTCTGATGCGGAAATTGGGATATTGTAATTTACCATTCTAAATACCCCACCTACGACTTCGCGCAGGTTGATCTTGAGCGGCAAACCAGAAGCGGCAGTAGGCTCCAGAAAACACCAAGGAGCCAGGGGCGTAGCCAGGAGGCTTCAGCCCCCCCCCCCCCCCCCCCCGAAATTTTTTCGTATTGTGATGTGCCGCCGACCAAAAGAGGTGTAGCTGCGCCGGAAATTATCCTGGATTTTTTTCTAAAATTGCTTTTCGCAGTCGAAAAGACACTTCGGAGTGAACATTGCGGACCCCTGACGGTCCTGTATCTGGCTGTGCAGCGCATGGTACTGTAAGAAATATTCTGCAAAAGAAGGCGTAGTGCCTTGTATTGCCATTTTAGCCGTGTCTCTGCGAAGGGGATAACTATTGTTGACACGCAGGACGCTCTGGATTAAGATATATAGAAGGGGCCTCCAACAAACCTCAACTAGCGGGCCGCAGTAACGAAATTTAGTCCCACAAGAGCTGGGAGGACAGTGAAGATGGTGGATTCTGGGAGGCGGGGGGGGGAGCAGAGAGTTTGATTCAAATGTCACCAAACGGTGCCTCTTGAAAGAATAAAGAAATCCTTTCCTGCATGGGTCATTTCAGAAGGGTATTTGACGTCAGGTTTCAGAAAATATATGGATACTGATTTTCAGAATGACTAAAATATGGACGCCGATTGTGAATTATGAATTTTTCGTTTCACGGTGATGTTGCAACTTATCATGAGCGCATAGGAAGCCTCGCGCACACGCACAAAACACTTGAGACCAGTCCAGTCTCTGTAGCTTGCCTGAATAAAGAGCTATTATAATTAGTAGGCGGGAAAATAATGCGAATAGTGTTTAGCAAACTCGCGAGGCTATTCTGTCTGAAGGCGCGGGCCGCGCGTTTTTTCCCGGCAATGCAGTATATTCTTAGAACAAAATGCATCTACAAATTTGCGCTGCTAGGTTACGCCGAGCAGCGGGGGGGTGCATCCCCACAGTGGATTAGTAAGGGCGGGGGGAAGAGTACCTTTGGTTCACTCCGTAACTGACCACTCTGACCTCAAAGTTGCTGTGATGTATTCAGTGTTGCCAGTGAGCTTACGTTTTTGAGGACAATCTTCGGAACACACCCCTGTCCGATAAGCGAATCCACGTCGACGACGCTGCTAAGGAGACTATAATGTACTAGCAATCCTGCTTTGCCAAAATTACTTCCTTCTAACGGTTATAGTGCTTCGAACAGCCCTTTTTCGGCCAAAGCATGAGGACTGTCTATATATGTGTGGCGTTTTTTTTATTTTCCTTAAAGAACCAAATCAGAAAAGGGCTAAATTTAACGGGAGCGTAAAACGTGCCAAAGTATATTTCTCTTTTAAATGAATTGTAACCAAAATGGGACAATTCCTCATCGTAACGTGAACTCAAAAAGGCAGTTTTGAATTTTAGAAAATCTGCGAAATCTTTTATCTGCTTGGATCAAACTGAGCCAGATCCATTAAATCAGGGCTGCTTCAACAAACACGACCAAAACAACCAACGTAACCGGGTCCAATCCGTGTCATTTGGGTCCTAGTAGCTTTCCTATATTGCTTTCATTCGACAACCTTTGCGCTGCATATCATGACCGTCTTTCACTCCGAGACGGTATATTTCAAATAGAAGACGACTGAAATGAAGATATTGGGCACCGCTTTATTCCTTGAACAAGAAGCGATCCGAAACAGCGTAAAATTAAATGAGCTAAAAATAAGACGAAGACCTGAAACAGTTTTCAGGCTACCGACAAAGAAATAAATAAAGGAACAAACAAAGAAACAAACAAGCATTTTTCTGAAGGTTTCTCAAGGTGCCAAGAACGACAAAACGCTGCCGGCAGTCCAGAATGGTACGCATTTTCTCTGAGGACCACTCGCTCTACAAGTCTAGTTATCGTCGTTACGCGAATGCAACTAAAGGCGGCACCAACGGAAGCACAAGCATGGTGTTAATGTTGTCGCAAAATATTGCTGTATCGTTCATTTGTGTGATTTAGACTTCTTTTACGAGCTAAGTCGAGCCCAAATGAAATGTTAGAATCTCTAAAAGCCAAATACAAATTTTACTCTGGAATACTGATGATAGTAGGCTACATAGATTTTAGCCGCCATATAGATTTGAGGTATTTTGGTGCCATGAGCGCACTGGCGAAAAAATGTTGCAGCTGGCCCGACCATACTGTCCGTAGCAGAAAAACTGCGTTTTTTTTCAGTTTCACTTAAAGCGGACTCGGCTTTTTTAGAAGAAAAGCGCCACATATGTAGGATCTCGCTAGAATAGTTCCATTTCTACGGCGCTGTTATTTCGAGCGCATTCAGCCCGGCGTTTTGCAATATTACTAATAATAATAAACTGCGGAGTTTGACACGCCCAGAACCGCGGTATGGTTATCAGGCACTTCGTAGTGGAGGACTACAAAAATTTCTACCGCTTGTGTTCCTCAACAAGCACTTAAATCAAGGAGGCTCGTGCACTCATACAGTGGCCTCAAGCGTTTCGTCTCTATAAAAATGCCGGGATGGAACCCACAGCATTCGCGTCAGCATTCGAGCGCCGTAACTACCGTACCACCGCGGTGGCTTGCGCTTTGAAAATTTTTTTGGCTTTGTATTTTTTTCTCGTTTATAAATGTGAGTATCACGAGGTCAACGAAAATGTACATTTAATGTGTATTCCATAGAACCAGAGCTGTCTATGTGAGCTAAGTAGCATCAGGTAGCATCCTATATTCCCAAGGAAATTTTACATTTCACTTGTGGTTCTAGTCACTCGTTTACGGTCAGAGAAACAGGTCATAATTTCCCTCACCGGCAGTTCATCTCAGCAATACATGCACCATGCATTATTAAGGTTCGCAATCAGTGTGAACGCTTGCTTAGTTTTCATGCAAATAAATGCTATTAGTTGCACTTTCTAATAAGAAAGTGTAGCAGTGTATTTTTAGTGGAGGTCAGGTGGAAAGGTGCATAAAACTGTCTGGTGGGCAGACAAACTTACGTAGTATTGCGTTACAATGTGCACTACCAGAAGGTAAACTTGATCACTGTGTCTATCACAAAGCACATATATGTATTTAAGTATGCTAGACGTAACGCTGCTCTTCGTTATTGTTTTCTTGAATAGTAAGCTGGCTGATTGCGCGGGCGAGCTTATTCTAACAGTGCAAAGTATAACGGGTAAAAAAAAACATGCGCACACAGCATGAAAAATTGATGCCATCACCGTTTTCAACTGATTTTGATCAATTAGCTTCTCGAAACCAAAATAATTGTGACGTTTGTAGCGAATTCTGCTCGATCGATTATCTAGATGGATCTCCAAACACGAGCGGAAAAACAGCAGCATGCAAATGCACAGCAAAATATAGCCAGGTTTAAATTTAGTGCATTTTTTTTCTATTATAATTTATATCTTCAGTAATAAAGTTGTGTTTTCTAAATGGCTTCTTCACATGACTCAACTTAAATGATCTAGTGATTGTAACGTAAGTATACGACCTTTCCCCCATGAAGCTTTCATATTCCAAAGTAGTAGTAAGATTTATTTCCAGTAATCATACAAAAATACATGACGATTGTGGTGCGTGATAGATCCTGGTGGAACTATTGTTCAAGGTGAACTGCTGGAGAGGAAAATTGTGAGGGCCTTCTTCTCAAGAAACATGTGATGCAGCAACGCCATGTCAGTAGAATTAAGTGCGAAATGCAAAGTTTCGGTAGTACTAGAGTGCCACTTGAACAACGTTCACTTTTGCGAATGGGTAAAGAATGCACTGCGTTTCCAGAGTTGCACAGATCTTCGCTAGTTCACTTGGGCAGCCCTATGTAAAAGAATTTTGTTTCCTCCGACATGGCAAGCAGGCCCGTTTCACCGGACAGGTGCTGTGCACGATGAGAAACGTAAAGGAAAACAAAAACTGCATTTAATTAGATTGTGCTGTAACAGCGCCATCATGCAACTAAGACATTTAAAATGCTGGAGAAGCAAATACGCATCTCCCTCACACACACACACACACACACACATATATATATATATATATATATATATGTATATATATATATATATATATATATATATATATATATATATATATATATATATATATATATATATATATATATATATATATATATATATATATATATAGTGATGACATGGGAGCCTCCCCCGAACAAAATTCCTGGCTACGCCACTGCAAGGACCCTGAAGCTCCCTGTGACACACAGGAAGGGCACTGTGAGGCATTGAAAACCAGCGCCAGGAGTGCATTACCAGTGCACTATGATGTTTCATCACGGAGGAAGCACGTGACCATGCCCAGAGGAACTTCATCCTTTGCAGAAGCATGAAGTTCCTCTGGGCGTCATAGGCCAGTCATCTTTTCATTACGATCTCAAAGGCTATGGTTTTGTTCATGGCAACCAAAAGCTTGTTGTGTGTGTCATTTGCACCGCTCACGCGGATAAACAGTCAAGCCAGGCCAAGTGGCCTGAAAAGTGAACATTACCGCTCACTTCTGTGGTCGCTCGACCGGCTTGTTGTGCACTTTGTGGCGTATCATATAGGAATGGTTGTGCAATACATTGAATCCTATGGGAGCTTTGCTGGGATCGGCGGAACATGGTGTAATAGGCAGGAAGTGAAGAAATTCACTGCTGGGTTCTGCTGTATCTCGAAACAAAAAGCAATGTGGCTGCATGGAGAGGTGCGCAAACAAGCACAGATATATTGTCGTTGCTCTCACCTACTCAAACTTTGGGTTGCCCCGTGTAGTGCATGAATCGATCACACATGGCTTTGCTATAGCAAAGGTGCCTATGTGGTGCAGGATTGAATAATGTATTGAACTTGTTTTCAGTTCAGTGTGATCACGGGCTCATCAGTCTTGCGATAGGTCCTTCCTATCATCGCACATGGTCAAAAAAAAGTTGTGATCGGTTCCTATTAAATTGCTACATGGCTCTGGTCTTGAACTTCTCAAAATGAATGTCGGTTTGCTACATGGCTCTGGTCTTGAACTTCTCAAAATGAATGTCGATTTGCTGCTGTTCATGATAACGAATTTTTCTAATATGAAAGCGGCAGATTAGCAAAGGTTTCAAAGTAGGAGTGTACATAATTAATTGGATTGCTTGCTGCTAGAGCGTCAATTCACAAATTGCTGTCGCAAAAGCCGATAAAACGTCTACGTACGTTGTGAACGTTGCCAGGCCTGAATTTTTTCTTCCTCTTCTATGCGGCTGTTTTGTGTAAGGATGGCAATAACAGAAAGGTGATAGTTTGAGCTCTGGAACTATAAAAAAAATGGCAGCAAGCGGGAAAGACGACAGATGCCTTGATGCACTTTGGAATTTGGGCAATTTTGAAATAATTTCATTATTAGCAGCGACTGAATTAAACCCTCATCACCAAGCTACTACCTGGAAACAACCCAGAAGCAACCAGAGTAGTCTTCAGAATCGTGCAGTTTCGCTGTTTCAAGGCTTGCGTGGCCTAGTTTAGTGCAAGCTTCGCCAACTTTTTGTTAGAGATTCGACCAACAGGTTTTTTCAGGCTCAGTGCATTTTCAGCGAAATGGTTTGACGCAAACTCCCTAGATAAAAACAGCATATTGTCAAGGGGTCATGACGTTGACGAAGGAAGCAGTCGTCATTTCTAAGATGAAACTTTTATTTGGCCGAACTTGTGGTCGGGGAAAGGAAAGTCAAATTACAAGCAATACACACTGTGCAATGATAGCGGCAAACAGAGAGTAGACCGTCGATAATCTAATCATCGTTGGGACACGCTGTCTTCTATACATCACGTTTAGAACTTTCCAGCCTTATCACTGGTGGTCGCGCAAGCTCTATAATAAGCTTGACTGTTCGCATCCTGCGCGTAATCTTAACGAAACGATCTACTACTGTCGCGAAGCTTCTCGAAAACTGAGGTGCTGTCTGCGTTGAGCATTGCTGACAGTCTTTTGTGCGTGTAAACTGAATGCAATAACATTGAAACAGGAAACGCGCGTGACAATATACAGAGGCAAATACAAAGGCACTGAAGATAACGAAGAGGGCTGCTTCCTTTTTTTCCTTGTAACTTTTGTCATCCTTTGCTTATCTGCTGCGACTTTGTGGTCAAGTTTATGCAAAGTCTAGTAAACATAGGCCTGAAAAACAAATGTTAGAAATGTTGAGCCTGTCTCTTTGAATATAATCATGGTAGCAATTGTAAAAATTGTGTTTTCCAACTTGGTTCTTCTCTTAAAGATTTCATCCTGCATAATGATAGTCCGAAGTCTGAGTCAATATCGCTACAAAAAAAAAAGAGGTGCGGTCATGATGTGTCACTTTGTAAAGAGTCGTCCATTTCTACTGCACCTTTTACATTTAGTAGCGCCGTTATTTTAAATATCGGTGTTTAAAATGGGATGAGTACACTGTGTGTACTACGACTTTAATACTTTTACATATAGCACATGCACCTAACTCTCCTGTTGGAATTTCATTTCAGTTCCTCTGCTCACATACCTTGCTCCCCTATTTCTGTTTGGGTGGGCTATAGTAGTCTGACTGGCGCAGATTTCTAATTACAGCTGCACCATCCTGCCTGCTTTCATGCTGATCTTTCGCCTTCATAAGTCGCAGCATTTCACTTTTGATGTTCTGACAATTTCTGCACAGTACTCCTTTTACACAAGACGTAGATGTCCATTCAATATCCACGTTATGTTGCTTTCCACCAGATTCGGACGTCGATTTCATTTCCAGAAGATGCGGATAACCGCATGATTTCCGCAATATACGGCTTTCCACAAAATGTGGTTATCCGCATCATTTCCACACAATACGGCTTACTCTGAAATGCGGATTTCAGCATAATTTCCGCATAATACGGATTTCCGTAGTACAATAATTCCGTATCTACGGTTTCCGTACACACGGAACGTTTCAGTAGCGTTGTGAATGAATGAGGTGCCAATCATTGGCTTCATAACCGGGCTCCTCTTTCGGAGGCTGAAAACCTGGGGAGACGAATGGCTCTAAAAATGCAGGACACCACTATGCTAGACAGTCTGCTTTAGTTTGGTAGAAGCACCTAGAAGTTCGAATAAACTCAATTGATAGTCGGCATTCGTCTCTTGTCAGTGTTTTCTTCTGTCCGCGTGTTTTTCACCAAGCGTTTTTGTTTTTGTTTTTTCATGCGGAAGCACCTAGTAGAGCATAGAAGTTGAGCCTATCAGCACTTCTAGAAGCAGGTCTAACCTCTTGGAAAGACCAGCAGAGAAAAGGACGAGTTAAACACGCCTATCACCGAGTCTACTGCGCTCAGCCTGCAAGTTAGCTCAATGTGGTTGAGGGAAGCCTTCAAACTAGACTCCTTGGTGGCACGTAGAAGAAACGCCTTGATTGCCTCCTGGATGAGCCAGCGCCTATGCGAGGCAAAAGCAATCGTGAGCACTATACGAGACTGGTCTACTTCTGCTGTTGGCCCTTGTCAAGGTTGACCGATCATCCGTGTTCGCGATGTTGTCTGCTTTCCAACATTTCTTAGCTACTATTGTAGTCGGTTGTCTCCCCATAGGACTAAAACCAGCCAAGTCTAAGGGAAAAGTCGAGGAGAGCAGCCGGAGCGGATAACAGGAAGGTTTATTTATAGTATCTACATACTGAAGGTAGCGTGTATTTAAATGATGAAGGAAGCTCCTTTTGACATGGTGAAGGAAGCTTCTTTGGAGCGTCTCGACGCTCGCGTTTTGAGGCTTTGGTCGTCCCAAGATTCCCTGCACGAGAGAACGATTGAGTCCCGGAAAGTCCAATCAAGATGACGTCTTCAGCTCCGCCCCCAAAATGTAGTGGTCAAGCACCGCCTTAGTACCACCCAGGAACGATGGAAGAGATACTCGTGGTTCGCCGGGTGGCGACGGAGATGAACACACAGGACACAATACGGCCCCGCACAGCATAGCACAATGACCTGGCCGAGGTGTCACGCATTCCTGAAAACCAGCTGTGTAGTCAGATGCGTAGTCATAAGTCCTGTGTAGTCATAAGTCCTCGATAGCGGCTGCGAAGCAGTTGACGGCTAGCTCCCGGGCGGGCTACGAAGGCAGTTCGGAATGTGGGAAACGTGTCTGAAGATGGATCCCAAGCTTTCGAGTAATTAATTGTTCGGTGCGTCTTGTAGCAAGTTGAACAAAACAAGCAGCCTCGACGGCAAACAACTCCCCCCCCTCCCCCTAGGCCATACAACCGTTCAAGTCGGTGAGTTGTGTCGAAAGAAGTTTGACGAGGTGCGCCGACGGCCCTGAAGGTTTCAGAGCATGATTGCCGTGTTGTCGGTGCTACAGGTCCACTTCGGTTGGCCCGGAATGAAGCAGGGCAGAGTTTGCCGAAATCATTCCCTTCGTCCAAGCGGCGCCAAGCCGCGAAGGCCCATCATAACACTAGCCATCGTAACGCGTGATTTTGTGATTTATAAGCGAACCACAATTCTCACTCTATCCTAATTCATGTGTCTATTAGTGTCCGGCCACTTGTATTTTGTCGAAACCATTCATCGATCGCAAATGCGCCTGTGGCAGTGTTACTTTCTTCAACGTTTCTTGCGCAAACTTTACAAAAAAGAACCGAAGACAGCAATGAAGGACGTACACAACACATCATCGCAAACTAACTGTGTAATACGTAGAAGAATATGAAATATCTGCAGTGACCACGCGCGTGCACAGAGCTACTCAAGCTACGGACGCGCCCTGTCCTCGTTTTATCCGCTCAATTTCCGTTTGGTTGAGCGCTATCGACGGCGCGCTTACGCGCAAGCCTTCTGCTGCATTTTTTTATAGTGAAGGCTTAACGGCCTCTCTTTTTATCAGCTTGTTCGACCTGTACACAATTTCAGTTTCTTCAAACATAGGACTACACGGGTAGCTCCTGCAGTGTATTGCCAGATGCGCTGGAGCTTGTAGGAGGCCGCAGTTGTACCGGTGCTCTCGCAGCCACTCGTTGACGCACCTTCCCGCCTGTCCAACGTAATGAGCACCTAAGGACACTGGGATACTGTACACCACGTTTTTCGTGCATTCAACGAACCTGTTCGCATGTTTGCTCGATCACACCGCTGCTTCGTTTCTGTTGTGGTCACCGTTCACGTTTGCGCACAATCCTATGAGCTTTTTCGCCGCAGTGAATGCCGTCCTCACACCGTCACTTTGAGAAAACCTTCTTCATTCGTGTCACCGTATGAATGTACGGTATTGTAATGAAAGGGGCCTTTTCTCTTTTGACAACTTTGTTTTTGTTTGCCTTAGCACAAGTGACGACATGATCACTGATATGATGATGTCTAAGACATGATCACTGATATGGTCATGTCTCGAACATGATCAGACAAGGTCATGTCTAACCAACTAGCCCTTTGTAAAGCTTTTCTTAAGTTAATAGTTAATTTCTTGAATGACATGCGTGATGTTTTAGATGCGAAGCAGCTTATGGCGGAGTTCAATCCGGTGGTGGTGTGCGTCCAACCACCCTTACTGCGCATGCGGAAACCCTCTCCCCACACCTCCTCTCCTACGCTCCCCTCTAGGCATTCCTCCCGCGGCGTCCACACCCCCGCTGCGCAGGCGCGTCCCCTCCCCCTCTCTCTCCTCTCCTCCGCAGAACTCATTTGCATTACTTGTGTACATGTGCTTCGAGTTGTCGATGAATTGCTAGCTTCCTGGTTAGCTCAATTGGTAGAGCGACCGCCCCGGAAAGGCGTTGGTCCCGGATTCGAACCCCGGACCAGGACGAATTTTCCGGCAACTAAGAAGCTTTTCTTTCTGAGAAATCCGTACGGATTTCCTTGTGGCTTCATGCTACAAACGGGTGGTTGTCTATTTTCTCTTTCATAACCCTTCCGCCACCTTGCGGGATTCCGCCGAACTCATTTGCATAGGCACTGGTTCTTGACCTGCAAGGTAGTGCCGGTGGAAGATTTCTCCTGCGTGTTGTTGAACAATAAAAATTCGCAGCGCGCGCGTTAACTAAAAGCGGACGGCGGTCTCTGTGTCCGATCGGAGTATTCTGTCTCTCATTGCCATTAGCAGCGATTGGCTTGTTCCAGTAGGAAACAACAATCCATCGCTGCGTGCTTTGCGCCTCCCCAGGTTTCTCTCCTGCGCGCCAGCGTCAACGCCGCCGCCAGTGTAAGCGTGAGCGCCCGCTGCCTCGCATCTACACGTGGTTCCCTTTAGCGGGAGATAGTGCAATTTTTTACACTCTTTTGTATCAATGCCACTAGAATATTATTTTGTTTTACAGCAGAAGCTGCATATGGCTGTATAAGGACTGAAACTTCTCCGTTGGCTTCGCCGTCTTGACGTCGTTTTCTACTTCGTACCGAAACGCGGGCGCCATTGGCTCCGCCGTCAGTGACGTCGTCCTCTCCGTCGTACCCAAGCACGCGCGTCATTGGCTGCGCCGTAGTTGACGTCGCTCATTTCGTCGCAGCGGTGCCGTCGAGCTCGCTCGCAGCAGTTTCAATTTACAAGGACAACATGCGTAGGCCACGGATCGCACGAACTCCCGAACAGCAAACACCTTTCGAAGAAAAGCGCCGACAGCAGAACCGTGAGAGAACTCGTGCGAGCTGTGCCGATGCTGCAGGTCCAGTACAAGCACAGACCTGGGTGGCCAAGCGCAAGCATCAACTGCTTACCAAGGATCTGGCAGCCTGTCTAGCAGCACTAAATCACAAAGCGGAACGCAAGCGCAAATGGCGTGCGGGTGCTGCTAACCACGACATCGAGCTAACTCAAGCGATTGAACGCTAGCGAGAACGGCGAGCCGAGCAGGCGGCGGTGCGGGCAGAGCAACGTCAGCGTAGCAATGGCCGGAGGCCGTTCTTCTGGCCCAAGGCCCGCTTTCGGCGCTAGTTTCTCGAGCGGCTCTTTGGCTCCGTCGGGATTAACCAACTGCTGAGCACCGCCGCTGCACCATTTAGGTACGCTGTTTAACCAACTCTACAGGGTGCTTGGGTGCTGATTTTTGTTTGCTATTCCGAATGCTAGTCCATTACTTGTCTCTCCTCGCATCAAGAAGCTTGTCATTCCCCTCAATGACTTAGCACCGACGACATTCGTGCAAGTGCTTTTGACAGATGTGATGGTGGGACCATGTATAAAGTTGTGGTATGACCCCCCCCCCCTTGCTAGACTCATGTTATCGCAAAGGTTGCATCAGTTGATTGCGCTTAAACAGTCTTAGTAGTACTATGACATGCATTAGGGAAATAGCGCTTCAGCTACTGCTGTATATATGTGTGAGGCACTACGCAATTGCTGCTAAGCAATAAGAACCGGCTTGTGGAGTAAAGAGCATAAAGAACAATGCCGGCAGTAGCGGTATTCACTATTGGCATGTGAAGCCTAGTGTGACCCTACGCTTCTGCCACGCTGTAGTATGCTATAGTACTTCGTAAGATTTATACTGGTTCTTTTTCGAAGCAATAAGTTCTCTTACGGGCGGGTCTCTATGGTAAAACACCTGCTTGCCAAGCAGAAGTCCTGGGTTCGATTACCTCTCGAATTGACAGTATTTTACTATTTCTTTATTTACAAATACCTCTAATTTTCGCTCGCTGACAACGCGTACTTCTCGCCCTGAACCAATTACGCCGATACCGGTATTTCTGCGACACGAGCTGTATAAGCCTATCGCGTGAAAAAGACACTAACCTGCCGTATATATGTTTTGAATTGCCACCATAACGAAAAATAACTATATGGCATTATACGCGTGAATAAGACACTAACCTGCCGTATATATATTTTGAATTGCCCCCCAAAACGAGAAATAACTATACGGAATTATAAGGTTTCATTCCGGAATTATACGGCAAAGATTCGGTTTTATTCGGCCATGTCTAGAGAAAAACTTCATCGACATTTTAGCGGTACGCATTGAAGTTATTACCTGAATACTGGCCTAATTACATTGAGCGCTGCGCGTGAAATGAGCTACTGGCAGCGTTTTCGGAGCTGATGACGTCAGCTGATGAATTAACGCCAGTAGATTGCCACTGATTGGCTTTAAAATCACAAACCCCCACTGATAGTTCGTATTGCCGTCGAGCCGACTTACAAGACAGAAGCTGCGTAGGCAATCAAATATGGCGACGTGACTTAACCGGGACGCACGTGCGGCCACTGTTTGACTGCTGAATAATCATTGGTGAATGGTGGTGACTTTCGTGGCTTCAGCAGGCACATTCCAAAGGCACACTTAGTGACAAGGTGCTCAGCAGAGCACTATCATCCCACCAGGAAAGGCTTTCGCCCTTCATATTGAATCTTAGATACTTCAGTCTGCGCCATGCGAAGGACTAATTACCGTGGAGGGAGGAAAAAGAAAGGAGGGAGCATTACGTCACACCAGTGAAGCCCACCGTGTCGGCCCAACTCGTGAACAAAACGTCCGAGCGTGCGGTAGCTTTTATTATACTCTCGCTGGCGTTCCGTTATTGAACATCCTGCGTGAGCCGGCCGGTCTGCGCCGAACAAGGGCGCGTCGATTAAAAGCTACCGGGTGCTATACCCCGAAGTCTCGGTAAGTCTCGTTGCTTGCGTGATCTTGACGCAAAAGGTCACGTGTTGGGCCGACACTGCTGGCTTAAAAACATGTTGGCTTGCCAAGGCTGGCTGCGTGACGTCATGCTCCCTCCTTTGTTTTTCTGTCCTCCATGCTAACTACAGTCGAACCCCTCAATAACGAAATTGCAAGGGAAGCAATTTTTGTTAGCTCTCGTGAGAATTTCATTGTCGCGAAAATATAAGACAACGCCCACCACTTACTTCGTAGAAACATATTTACTTAAAGATCTTACTCCGTTTCACCTTGCCATGAATGAACTTGACGGTTCGAGGCTCACAGCTTAGTATGCGTTGATAAGCTTCGTCGTCGTCGTGGGCGCCCAGGAAGGCACGAACGATGTCAAAAGCATCAAATACTTAATAACAATAATAACGTCATTATTTACATCAACGATGGAGGAGACTGCGGGTAAAAGTGGCTTAAAGGACAAGCAACTTGAGTGAGTAAGACGAGAAAAATAGCGCTGAATGAAGGGGGACACAAGAAGAAGACACAACACAGGCACAGCACAGCGCCTGTGTTGTGTGTCTTCTTCTTGTGTCCCCGTTCATTAAGCGCTATTTTTCTCGTCTTCAGTATGTACCAACAAGCCCAAATTTCAACAGAACTTGACAGAGGCCCGCAGCCACCTCTACAGTGCAGGCAGCGATAGCACACATGATCATAAAGAAGGAAATCATCATACAGAAATCATAATCAGCATACAAAAAATTCAAAAGAATTCAAAAATACAAAGAATTAAAAAAAATACAGAAATACAAAAATACAAAGAATTAATTCTTGATGCGAACTTGCTTGCCTTTCTTGTGTTTTTGATGCTTTCCTCACTCTCATATTCTTTCCGCACACTGTAGGTGATAACGTCGTCGCTGAACTCTTCGTATACGATCTGGTCGGTGTCAGCACACAAAATGACGTGCAGTTCAGCAGCGTCCGGTATCGCTCCAGCGACAGGGCGAAGCCCGTTTCATGCCTGTGGCTGCAGGCCATCGCTACTTGCAGAAGATGCACCCGCTTCCGTCTCAGGCGTTTTCGAACTTCTGTGTTTTGAACTAGCTCATCGGTTGGAAAAATATTGCGGATCACTACCTGAAAATATCGTTATGGCGGGAGTGGTCTTTAAAATCTCTTCGCTGTCGAGAGCGGGCAAATGCATCGATCTCTATGGACGTTCGCCGGGCCAGATTTCTTCGTTGCCGCGAGAATTTTGTTAATGAGGACTTTCGTCACTGAGCGGTTCAACTGTACTCAGATAGAGTGTTGTTGTCGGTACGTGACATAACTGTGCCCTTTTTAATGAAGAACGGTTACAAGAGAAAATACTGATACTTACTCAGCGTACTACTTACTTCGAGGGGCGTGGGCGCGTCTTCAGTCAGCTGCTTCGTTATATGAATAGATAGGAGGTCGCTGCTGTTGAAGTACCAAGCGTGCGTGTAAAAAGTGCGTAGTTTACTGAAATCGTAACGAAGTCCTCGCTCTTCAATAAATTTATCGCAAAAATACGACTGAAAAGAACGGTGATTCTGTCTTAGAACAAAAGCAATTTAATAAAGATTCTAGGGGTTTCACATCCCGAAAATTGAAGGACACTTTGTACATTTCAAAGTGTGTTCGGCAAAAGCGTGTGGCCATTCCACTGATTATGCCATGTCTTTTTTCTGTTACACTCTCAGTGGGATAAGACACAAACCGAATGGGTGCGAGTTTTCTTCTTTAATTTTTTACCGTGAATCGCAGCGAGACGCGAGACTCATCTCCCTCCGTTCGCATGCGTTAGTATTTTCTCGCGCTTTGCGCATCATGCAAACGCCATCCGCGTTCCAGCTCTTAAATTGACGGACCCTTTGTAAATTGGAAAGTGTATTCCGTGAACGCCTGGGTCAATTGAGACGGGGTCGGTCAGAATGATTGCAAACTGTGGGCACAGCGACGCTATGCAAGCAAAGCGCGAGCGCTATAGAGTCCGACGCGACCGGCGTCCGTCTGCGCATCCCGGCGGCCACCTGGCTCCGTGCCAGAGCTCGGATGAATGGACGGACGGTCATGGACGGATGGACGGATGGACGGACGGACGGACGGACGGACGCCGGACGGACACCGGACGGACGTGAGCATGACACATTAAAGGCTTTCACCTTAAAGATTACACCATCTCCCGCTAAAGGGAACCATGTGTAGATGCGAAGCAGCGGGCGCTAACGCTTACACTGGCGGCGGCGTTGATGCTGGCGCTCATCGCAGTATTGCACAGGAGAGAAACCTGGGGGGCAAAAAGCACGCAGTGATGGACCGGTGTTTCCTACTGGAACATCCCAATCGCTGCTAATGGGCATTGAGAGACGGAAGACTCGGACTGGACGCAGAGACCCGCAGTCCGCTTTTAGTTAACGCGCACGCTGCGAATTTTTTATCGTTCGACAACGCACAGGAGAAATCTCCCACCGGCACCACCTTGCAGGTCAAGATCCATTGCCATATAAACGGGGTGGCCAGTGAACGGTTGTGCAGCGCGATCAGTCGGTTTTTTCAACGAAGAAACTCGCTAGCAGACGCTGCCTGCGTCGGCGTCGCGAGGCGAGAGAGGGTGGAGCGTAGGGGCGAGGAAGACGCGCATGCGCATGGGGGGGTGTGGACACCGCGGGCAGGGATGCCTAGAGGAGAGAGGGGGGAGCGTAGGAGGGGAGAGAGGGGGGAGCGTAGGAGGGGAGAGAGGAAGGGGACGTGCATGCGCAGTGAGGGTGAGGCCTCCGGGGGGGAGGGATGCCTAGAAGAGAGAGAGGTGGAGAGGAGGTTTTTAGATGCGAAGCATCTTATGCTCGGGGCTCTGTCCGTCCCGCGTCCCGCGTCCGGCCACTTTCATGAAGTAGGGAAGCACCCATTATGCGAACCAGAACACTGTAGTAATATGAAGGCCGTCAACCCTAACACAGTCATTAGAGCCATGGCCGAGAGCACAGAGACGCAGCTTAGCAATGGCTAGGCAGGTGGTGTCTGTCGCCCAGGTTGACCCCATTCCTTAATCTTGCTTGCATGTGTTTGGAGGGGGGCTTAGTCCTTCCCTGCGTCCCACGCCACCAAAGCGCATGCGCGTCCCCTCCCCCCTCTCTCTCCTACGCTCACCCCCCTTTCTCTCCTCTAGGAATCCTCCACTCTACGGAGCGTCCCACAGCGCGTCCCCTCCCCTATGCTCTCCTACGCTCACCCCCTTTCCTCTACTCTAGGAATCATCTACTCTACGGAGCGGCGCCCGCGTCCCACATCCCCACAGCGCATGCGCGTCCTCTCCCCCCTCTCTACTCTACGAGCGTCCCACAGCGCGCCCCCTCTCATATGCTCACCCCCTTCCTCTACTCTAGGAATCATCTACTCTACGGAGCGGCACCCGCGTCCCACATCCCCACAGCGCATGCGCGTCCTCTCCCCCCTCTCTCCTCTAGGAATCCTCTACTCTACGGAGCTGCTCCCACGTCCCACAGCGCATGCACGTCCCCTCTCTCTCCTCTCTTACAATCCCCCCCGTCCTTTCCTCTAGGAATCCTCTACGCAGTGGCGGGCACGACAGGTGGTGTGACAGCTGCATACTCCGGTGTTGGCGCCACGGTAGTGCCGCGGTAGCGCGCGCGCCTCATTCTCTCTCCTGTGCAGCGCCGCGATCAGCGCCCGGACCGCTGCCGTGAAATAAGAGCGGCGACGTTCCTCCCGCTCAAGCTCGTTATCTCCCCGCTGCTTCGCATCCACACATGGTTCCCTTTAGCGGGAGATGGCGAATTTTTTTTTATTTTTATTTTTTTAATGGGTTGGCGCATGCGCGGTGGGGGGTGTGGACGGACGGACACCGGACGGAGGGACGGACGGACGGACGCCGGACGGACACCGGACGGACGTGAGCATGAGACATTGAAGGCTTTCGCCTTAAAACCACAACATTGTCACGTATGCGACGGCGAGCTGGACGGCGCTGAGAAAGACAAAACAGAGACCACGTCGGCAATGAAGTTCAGAATTTATTGGTTGAACTTGCGCCCTAAGAGTAGGAAAAGAAATCACCCGACGACGGCAGACGACCACGTGGCTGAACGGTGGGCGCCAGACCAACGCCTCCTCTATTTTTTTCAATGCCAGTGCAAACGCTCGCTCCTGAATGGGAGCCATCGGTCCGCCTTAGTTCAGCGAGTGGTCGTGATGCGACGCCACATGAAGGGTACGGCTGCTCGCGTCACAAGTGCGTCCGACCGCTTTCCCCCGTAGATGCGATAGACGCGTTTAGCCTCTCCAATATCATGCGTCTGTCAGATTTGTTCCTTCGTGCTCCTCCGTTCGTCCGCATAGGCTCCGTTCAGTGGAGTTTTCGAACGCGCTCACGCCATCTGTCGCCATGCCGCGGAACCCGCGGGTCGGCCTCGGCGCCGTCGGCGCCGTGGAACGCGGCCTGTAAGGCGGTTCAGTTGGCTTCATTCGGCGAGCGCAGCGCCTGCGACCTCGTGTTGACCACTGATGGGGGCACCGGTACCACTGATGAACACTGATGGGGGCACCGGTACCGCCAGTACCTCGAGCGGAACGAAAGCCAAGCGCCGCTACTGCTGCGTGAAAGACTGCCACAGCCGTGAAGGTTCATGGAAGAGCAAAGCTAAATTCCATGAACTTTTTAGCTGATGTGGGCGAGGAGTATGTGGTTAATTTCAAAAGGAGGAAACATCCGTTGACCGTGTCTGAAGTGCGACTGGATCTGTATGTGTAAGGCGGAGGGGGGGGTATCGAGAGGAGAAAGTACAGGCCCGTGCGCTTCTTAAGTCCGGCCGTGTGTAGAACGACGCGGTGCCCTCACGGGTGCCGCGTGCCTCGGAGGGTCTTAGGCGTTCACGTGCTTCTGTTCTGTGGCTCACGTACCGCGCTTGCTCAAACGTAGGCGCCCCACGCACGTGCATTACCGTCCGATCAAGCAGTCGAATCGCCAGCTCGGTCTTTTTAAAAAAAATTAAGACGCACGAGCACTCACTGGTGGGCCACAGTGGCGTAGCCAGGGGGGGGGGGGGGTAAACCCCCCCCTTCCTCCTCGGAACACGCTTTTGCACGCACGTACATTTCACATGCACGTGCAAACGCACGCACGAACATAAATTATGATTCAACCCCTCCCCCCCCTCTCCCACTCGAAAAAACATTTCTGGCTACGCTACTGTAAGCTGATATAAGTACGATTCTGATGTAATACTGGATTCGCAGCGTACCTGGTAACTTTACATATACACGTGTGCGGCGAACCGCCTTACGCGATATGCGCTTTCCTCGTGCGCCAACTTACCGCCGAAAAGTTCATGAATGGGTGCCCTGTCACTCGGACGCGCCTTTTTCGACGGCATTCTCCACGTCTGCGGTTGGGAGGTGCATGACGCCTCCTCTTTTCTGTTCATATAAATGGCAACGGCAGCGCAATGCTTGCAGTTGCCAGCCGCGCCGTACCTGCAGTCGCATGAGCCTTCGAGGACATATCGGTCGGCCTCGCGCAGCTGTAATCACAATAACTCAAAACAATTACACTCCTGATCGCGAATTCACATGAATCCCCCCAAGCATGCGTACAGAGCGACCGCCCTATTTGCGCCAAAGAATTGATCACTTAGTCCATCTTTACTACATGCAAAATGCCCCGTAGTGCATACAGTGCAGTACGCGGTATTCAACGTCACTGTCGCTGAGATGTAAGTGTCTCCTGTACAGTACTTATCGATTCAAACACGGAATTTTGCAACCGCGGGTCATTTGCCAGCTGCCGCATGCATGGATTTTTGGCATTGAGCGAACGGTAAACTAGGGCTCGAACGCAGATTAGTAAATGCAAGATTTTTGGGCAAGTTCAAACGATCGCGTTTGAACCAAAGAACACCGTCGTACAATTCATTCCTTCGCCAATTAACCAGCCAAGCCGGCGCGGCGCAGTCGCGCCTCCGCGGCTGTGACAGCTCATCTTCGCTGTCTACCAAATGCAAGCGAAGTCAATTCGCCAAGGCGGGACAAAACGGCAATCTTTAGGATTGAAATGAAAGCGTGCGCTCTACTTACCCGCAAAGAGACGACGTATAGTTGTTTCCCTTGTTGAGAATGACATCGCGCGCTTACAACAATGCCGTCTGTCTCCTTCACTTCATAAACGTGTCCAGCATCGTACAACTTCTCGCCTTTCAGAAGCACAGATTGACGGAAATACTCTTCCAAGCGCTGCACAGGTTTGAAGCCGCACAGAACTATTGTCGACATTTTGCGCCATCCGAAACTATGCAGGCAGATGCATTCAAATACACCGCCTCAGCACGCCGCGCCAATCCCCGGCCGACCCGCCAGTTCGAATTTTTGCCACACAGTGGCGCTAGTAGTACTGCTCCGTCGCGCCGCCTGTTCAGTGGGCGAAGGCTATAGCGCCACGAACGGAGAGGCACTATCTCAAAACACCGTGTCTCTTACAGAGCCAGCGTGACCGCCAGCATAGTGAACACGACGGATGCAAGACGCCGCCCCACGGATCTGTACACAACTGAACAAAAGATTACTTCATATGATTTCCGTCGTGAGGCAGCACATAAAGGGTGGTCTCCCCCGTGAACGCAAAGCACACGCGAAGGCTTGGCGATGGGCGAGAGTAGGAAAGGGCTTGAGGAGAGGAGGGGGAACGGCTGGAACGGGCGCATTTTGCTGGAATTGATAAAATAGAGGAGGCGTTGGCCAGACTGTCTGGGGGGCGTATGCGGCAATCCCCCTATCTTGTCTTTATGTCACAATCGGGCATCAGGCTTTCGAATGTCTACGCTTGTTGATGTTGACGCGACTTAGCCGATAAGACATTCCAGCACCGCTTCCAAGGTATGTGTAAACTGGTACCGTAACTTCCATAGAAGCCCATGTATCTAGTAGTTGGCGGCTCGTTGCCACTATCGCCATCTACGTATGGAGGGGACAACTAAGAGTAAATAAAAAATTAAAAATAAAATATGACGTCACAACCAAAAGTGGTAGCGAGGTCGTGCATTTCTCTACATGGCGCGAAATTTAAAATTTTTGTAATTGCTGACCGTTTACACGCCTTTTGATAAATACGCGGTTTTATTGCGCCTTTATGGCTCGCCAATTGCGTGCACAAAAGAAAATGAATATAAACAAGAAAGATTCAGGAGGCAAGGTTGTTTTATTAGCCAAATAGTGTACTTGCTTTATACACCAAAAACATTGTAGATTTAGAAATTCTGATAAGACTGTTCACGAGCACAATAGCACAATTGTTCGAGAACTCAAGTTTCCCAATCGTGGAAAACCACTGCAACGAGACAGCAGCCTTGGGAATATCACTGACAACTTTAGAGTACATCGTTTTTTTTTTTTTTTTTTGCTTAGCGTGTCGCATGCCCCGTGGCCGTGCGCCAGCGAAGGCAATTGGCAGTCACAGGAGCGGCTATCTACACATTCTGTGAGCTTGTTCAGCTCTGAAATGTCACGCCAGTAGACAAATTAGATAAACTACGGAAGGTACGCCCGAAACCACTACGCAAAAGTGAGCGATGCCTCGGTGACCCCGCAGTGCGCCGAACTACAGTGGCTAGAATGCAGCCGAACTAAGCACAAGCCCTGATAGCATACTGCCTGCATCCCCCCCCCCCCATTTATGGTGCTCGACCAAAAAATGAGGCAATCAACCATTTCGCCAAGTGTCCGATAAACAGTAAAGTAAATTTGTAGTTTACATGGGCATATATAAAATTATGAGTATTCGAAAAAAATTGTCTAGAGTTTTTGCATGGTATAGTTGTTATTAAGCGCACTTCAACGAAGACAAACGAGAAAGGAACACGGTGTTCCTTTCTCGTTTGTCTTCGTTGAAGTGCGCTTAATAACAGCTATACCATGCATATCAACCAACTAGCCCAAATGTCGATTCTCTTAGAGTTTTTGGTTTTCTTTATTTGTCCCCTTCCCACCTAGTCGCGCTTTAATCGTACGCTGGGCGTTGATGTCTGTGGCAACAGGTTTTCGACCACTTTTCATTCCAAGTTTCACGACCGATATGGTTCGACCATGCCGCTTCCTTTAAACCACGGTGCCTTAAGCGCACGTTGCATTATGATTACGAGGGACAAGGTAATGGAGGGCTTCGGAAAGTTTGACCATCTGGTGTTCTTTAACATGCACCTAAATCTAGGCAGACGGGCCTCTACCATTTCGCCTCCATCGAAATGCGGCCGCCGCGTCCGGGGTTCGATCCTTCGACCTTCGGGTCAACGTATCAATTCGTAAAATCACATGAGTTGAACATCTCAGAAAGTTGAAAGCTATAAATGTGACATTGGCTCACACATATACAGCATGTCCCGACAATCGAGCGCCGAGATTTTAAAGAGCAAATGCGTCACGTAAGAAAACCTAGAATATATTTTGCCCGACATACAGGAATAGCCGCCGCTGATATTATAATAAAACACATCGAAGTTCGCTGATTATAATTATGCAACTCAGGATGTATAGCTTTAATTATGAAATAGACAAAGAGGCATCACTACACCTACTTAACGGACATCCCGTTGTGTTATCTTCGGGAACACTAAAAGCATGTGTAGTTGGCAACAAAGGCAACATCGACAAAGCGCAGCAGATTATACTGAAGAGCCCGGATAGCGCGTAACAGTTATTGACGCCCTTGAACCCAGATAGTTGGTTATGTGAATGAACCTATTTGTAATATGGTGGGGTCGCTGGGTAGTCTTCGAAGCTAGAACTACGGAGCGTCAGCAATGCCGGAAGATTGACCACCCAAGGTAATAACTCCTAAATTCCAGCCCCTGCATGTCCCAGCGTGCTGCCACTGTGTCACCCTCCGACACTCAGCGGTACTGACTACCAACGTTGAGGACTGGTTGGTCACTTTCCCGAGGGTGAGCGCAGCACAAAAGTGGTACGATATTAACAACTGGGCTCCCTTCAAGACGACCTTATCGGAAGTCTTCGGCCGTCCACTCTACGAAAGCTTCACGAAGAACAGCGACCTCGTGAGAGCGCTCAACAACCGGGAGAGAACATCAGCAGATACATTGAAGACTTCATTGATTTTTGCGAACGTGTCAATCGTCGATGCTGGAATCGGACAAGATCAAGCAGATGTTCAAGGGAATAGCCGATAACGCATTTTAAGTGTCCTTAGCCCAGGACCTACAAACCGCAGCCGAATTAGTAAGTTTGTTTAATATGTACTGATGAGCCATGATTTTCGAAGAAGCAGCGCAGAAAAGGGAAAAAAGTACGCACACATAAAATGACGCAAACACAGCGCTGGTGTTTGCGTCATTTTATGTGTGCGTATTTGTGTCCCATTTGTACGCTGCTTCTTAGAAAATAGTAAGTTTGTGCTGGAGTTTCGACCAGTTGCGCAAGCAACGCGCCCAAACACTACGTCTCCTGAAATAGCATGCTGCGATCACGGGCTTCACTCTCGGCGACTAGACTATACCATGTTGGCTGAGAAAAGCCGTTTGTGCGTGAGGAGGTCGCACGACAGCTGTGCATTTTATTGAGGACACCCGAACCCGCACAGACACACCATCTGGCCCCGGCCAAGTTCTAGAACAAGGCGTAACTGACGCTTTTCCTGTCACTCTTTCACCGCCTCTGGAAGCTGCGCTCTTGCCGATCGCGCAGGTCTTTGCAACCAGAGCACCCCGCCAAGCAACTCGACGGCGCCTGTTCGGCTATCGTCAGTTCCGTTAAGCTGACCTGTGGCTACTAGGGATGGTAAAATTGATGAACGATTAAGTGATTAATCGATTGAATGTACACGGTTAATCGATTAATCGTGCTGTATTTTCTTACGCGAACTTTACAAAAAAGTAACTGAAGACAGTGAAGGGAACACGTACAAAACACATGAGCGCTTACTTTTTTGTAAAGTTCGTGCAAGAAAATACAGCATGTGTAACCAACTAGCCCACTATCAAGATTTTTTATTAATCGTAATCGATTACCGCCTTTCAATTAATCGAATTAATCGATTACGGCAAAGCCCCCCACCCCGATACCACCTCTTGGCCGGAGCGCATGATTGCGAGGTGAGCCGAAGTCGAGTGCGCCTCCTGTTTTTCACTACAACGCATAGTTGCACGTTATAGTTGAACGAGCTCAAAGTGGGCGGCGGTCCTACCACACAGAGACAGACATGAACTCGCCCTTGTCTCATTCACCTAAAGCGTCCACCTCGAAGCCCCCCCATAAGACTTCAAGCGCGCGCAGGAGGCGGCCCCACCCAGACGAGGCAGAAATGCACTTGCCCGCTTCTCTCCGCTCACAGCCTACTGCATTCACCTCCTCTCGTCTCCCTTTATTCTATCGCGTACTGGTTAACCGTCGGTAAAGTACACGTGGTGCTTGCTTGCCGTGTTGTGTTACTATTACATTTTGGTGCGCATACTGTTCCTTTTTTCATGTCATAATGGCGAGCAATCGCAAGAGGAGCGTGGTGTGGAAGTCGTTCACAGAAGGTCCGACAACGATGACTGCGAAGTGGGATAAATGTAGGAAGAATTACTCGAAGCCAGTGACGAAAACTCTCAAGATATCACGTGCTACACGCCAACATTATTCATGTGCTAAAGAGTCATCCTCCAAAGAAAGGTGGTCATGACTAAAATAACAATGTTGAAGCCCCCATTCCTGAAAGCACGAATCCGCCTCTTCAAGTAAGTCATCAGTATCTCGCTATATAGCCAACAGCCATTCACCTTTGTGTGACTTATATTGAAGATCAGGTCGATTTTCCAATACGTAAGACATCCTTATGTTTCAAAATGATGGATTGTTGAGAATTCACATTCGTTAAAAAAGCTGGGTCCTCTTCGTAGGGATCTCTTTCTTGGTCCCTCGGTTATCAGCGCTATGGCATCATTGAGTGAAAGCAACTAGGCGGTGCGTCAACGCTCAACGGAGAAGTTTGTCGTTTTCTGTAAATTTCAGCAGTGCAAGCGCATCGTCTATTAGCTCATTTTGCTTGTGTTCGTTTTCGCCGCCGCGCTGTTTCATCGTGTTGCCGCACAAACTCATCTCTGCTTACCTTTGATAAACTACCAATTTTCTTCACTGGCAGTGCCTATGGCAACTTCTTGGGTATGTTATCTAACTCTCAGGTTTTATTTATTTTTTGTAATTGCACTATACAATGGTCCAAGAAGTGCCACATTTTAATATGCCTTGTTTATTTCATGGCTGTTTCCTACTGGCGTTATATTTTACTCTGTAGGAAATAAACGATTGTTGCTTACCAACGAATGAAATATATAAAATATAATAGAAGGCAGAGAGGGTGGCCTGAGCTAGTACGCCCCGGCCTGCTACACTGCTCTGGGAAAATCGCAACGGAGTGAAGATGATGGTGACAAAAAGAAGTGATGTGTATCTATATAAATGTATATATATATATATATATATATATATATATATATATATATATATATATACGCTTCTAAAAAACTGTTTATTGGTAACGTTTCGATCGGAGACCGATCTTCATCAAGACGATCGGTCTCCGATCGAAACGTTACCAATAAACAGTTTTTTAGAAGCGTAGATATATTTTTCCTATTTTGTTCTACGGCAACCGAAGCCAGACTCTTCATAATCTACGTATATATATATATATATATATATATATATATATATATATATATATATATATATATATATATATATATATATATATATATATATGAAGAAGTTGTCCTTGGATCCAGCAGAAGCAATATGATGAAGTAGAGGACGGGCAGAACGAAAACTTTTTTATTTTTCCAACGTTTCAGCCGGGGACCGGCCTTCAGCAGGGAAAAAAAACTTTCTTAATTACTGTCCCAAATCATGTCTTCAACCATCTTAAGATGCCTGCCGCTACAGAAAAAAGCATATATGAATACAGCGAGCAAATACCGCATTTTGCTGATTTTTAAAAAAATAGTGGACACATTACTTGAAACACCCTGTATATTGTAAGGCATAATTACAAGCGTCAATAGGACAAAGACGCAATAATACTCATTTTTATTAAGCTATACACCAATTAGCCCAACTGCCCGCTTAATAGCGTATACAGTAAAAGCTCGTTAATTGTGATATCACGGGACCGGAAAAAATGTGAGCATTAACCGAATTATCAAATGTAGCAATAAAACAATATTGAAATGTCTATTACGTCATCATTTTCAGGATAAATACGTAAATCCTGCACTTTTCATGAGAGCGGCGTAAAAGCCGCGTTTCTCGCCATTCGCGACTTCGTTCATAATGTGGCCATGGCTCTGGACTGCCGAGTCTTGAATAACCGGAAGCGTGCTTACCCAAAACGTCGTTACCGTCCTTATCGTACAGTTGGCGCTGATAACGATGGCGATAGAGACACAGCCGCCTTGGTTCGCTTGACTGCGAACCCCGTTTTCGCTCCTTTGCGTCGCACATTTGCAGCGCGTCGCGCCCGGCGCGCTCCGATAATCGTCCGAATTAACCGGCTTGCGAACAGTATAACGGAATTAACGAGAGTTTGATGGCACTGAAAAATGAATATGCTGCACGGGACCAGGGGACGCGTCCGAATTATCAGATTTTTCGAATTAACGGGTGTCATGTTAACGAGATTTTACTGTGTACCCTTTTCATGATTTTAAAGCTAGCTTTTCTGCGATGCAGTTAGCCCAACTGATAGCGGTTAGTCACTTCCTCAAACAGCATGTTCAAACATAGTTTGCTTGCGCAATGACGCGTAATATGTAGACTCAGTTGAGTCAGCTCTCCTGACATTAACTAAAATAAAACTGAAGGACACTTTGTACATTCTAAAGTGTGTTCGGCGAAAGCGTGTGGCCGTTCCACTGACTATGCCATGTCTTTTTTCCTTTTACACTCTCAGTGGGATAACACACAAAGCGAATGTGTGCGTGTTTTCTTTTTTTAATTTTTTACCGCGAGTCGCAGCGAGACGCGAGACTAATCTTCCTCCGTTCGCATGCGTTAGTATTTTCTCGCGCTTTGTGCATCGTGCAAACGCCATAGCGTTCCAGCGCTTAAATTGACGGGCCCTTTGTAAATTCGAAGGTGTATTCCGTGAACGCCTGCGTCCATTGAGACGGCGTCGGTCACAATGATTGCAAACGCTGGGCACAGCGAAGCTACGCAAGCAAAGAGCGAGCGCTGTAGAGTCCGACGCGACCGGCGTCCGTTTGCGCATCCCGGCGGGCCACCTGGCTCCGTGCCAGAGCTCGGATGGACGGGACGGACGGACATGGACGGACGGACGGACGGACGGACGGACAGACAGACAGACAGACAGACAGACAGACAGACGGACGGACGGACGGACGGATGGACAGACAGACAGACAGACGGACGGACGGACACCGGACGGACGGACGGACAGACGGACGGACACCGGACGGACGGATGGACACCGGACGGACGGACCGACGGACGGACGGACGGACACCGGACCGACAGACGGACGGACGGACACCGGATGGACGGACGGACACCGGACGGACAGACGGACGGACGGACACCGGATGGACAGACAGACGAACGGACGGACGGATGGACACCGGACAGACGGACGGACACCGGACGGACAGACGGACACCGGACGGACGGACGGACAGCCGGACGGACACCGGACGGACAGACGGACGGACGGACACCGGACCGACAGACGGACGGACGGACACCGGACGGACGGACACCGGACGGACGGACGGACACCGGACGGACGGACGGACACCGGACGGAAGGACGGACGGACACCGGACGGCAGTGGCGTAGCCAGGGGGTGGCACACCGGGCACGTGCCCCCCCCCCCCCCCCCCCCGAAATTTTTTTCGCCATGGCATACATAGCGAAAAATGGCCATTTCAAGGAGGTGCCCTCCCCGAAATCAAGGAGGTGCCCCCCCCCCCCCCGAAAAAAAGTTCTGGCCACGCCCCTGCCGGACGGACACCGGACGGACGTGAGCATGAGACATTAAAGGCTTTCGCCTTAATAATAGATAAGGCCAGCACCTGCAACTAGGACCTCTTCTCCATTTGAAGCACGACAGGTGTCGCCATTAGTTGGGCGAAGGCCTCCGATTTCGGTGCGCTCGAGTAGGCAGGTTTCGCTGAAGTACAAGCTACCGCTGAATCGTCCATAGATGATGCCCACAGATCCTTCAATCCGTGACATCAACTAAGGACAACGGGCCCCTTGTGCCTATTGGGCGAAAGCGCCAATTTTCACGAAAGCACAAATGCGCACATGTGATTTCTAGCGCGCCTGATAGAAAGACTTGGGTCGAGATCAAACACAAAAAATGCCTCTCAAGCAATGAGACATCCTTTTTACAGCACCCATCAAAAAATGTCGATTAATCGATTACAACATCACATCGAAAGAAATTAATCGATCAAAGGCTGAATCGATAAAAGAGTAACGATTAATCGATTACAAATTTCAATTCACCAACCCAGGTGGCTACGATTCCTAATCCGTGGCGCAATGCAGACATATACCCTATCTTTTGTTCTTGCGGTCACGCAGGACATGTGGCAGGTTTCTGCCGCCGCCGCTATCCCGTCCACACACATACGATGCCACTTTTTTGTACGACCCTCGACGCTTTAGCGGTACAGCTCATACAGGCTGGATGGGGACACTGCTGCGCGTCGGCTAAAACACGGCGTTCCTGGGGTGGACGCTTCACCGAAAGGATTGCGGCCGGAAATTCGACCAATTGAAGAAGAATTGCGGCACTAGTGCATTCCTGAAGTTGAAAGGCTCATCTGGATACCTGCACCTCATCGGTGGATGGATTATTTTGGAAATTACGAGGACTTTTCTTCACGACCTCGCCAGTGGCACGCTAGGCCTAATGCCGCCCAGCGCGGGCCCAACTGCGTGAGGAGGGGAAGTTCGGTGAGCCGTGGAACATGGCCAGCGCTACGCAAGTCACCACTCAAGGTGAAGATATCTCGCGGAAGGGCTGCAGTGAAGAGGCTGGATGGACCTCTGCCGTCCACAAGAAAAAAGAATGGAAAAGTCCAACGTACAACGCGGCAACCCACCGAACGATTTCGCGCTGCATGGAAGCCGGAGAATGGAAGCCAGCGTCAAGAAAAAAAATCACAGCATATCCACGGAGTGAATGATGATGAGTGGGTGAAGCTCCGGAGGTTCATCGGTAAACCGTGGATCTTCCGTGAAATTCGCCCAGTACATCATCAAAGACGTGACAAACACTGTGTGTATATATACAAGAAATTTATATTTTATTCGTCAGCAGTGATTTTCCGTTTTGTTTTCGTTTCTTCGTTGGTCGTGGTTGCCGTTTACATAAGCAGTGGCTTCCGTTCCCCCCTTCATTATAACGGCTTTATGGTCGGTGAAATGGAGGGAGAACGGTTCCTGGATGGGTCGTAGTGGAAAGTTTGCAAATACGAGATCGATGCAGGTTCCTCGGATGGTGGTTAGTTGCATGTGGTCAAACGATATGCGTGTGAGATATGCACAGCACTGTGCACAATGCTGTGCCAGCACTGTGCCGCAGTGGGTACATGGAATGTACCCACTGTGCGGCACAATGCTGTGCCGTGATGGCAGCGTCATCTTCATCGCACAGGGGTGGCTACGACGACGACGACAACTACGCAGGACGACGCCGGACTAGCCTAGGCCCTAAGGAGCTTCGCCCCTAAATCTTCCCCATCTCCCGCTAAAGGGAACCCATGTGTGGATGCGAAGCAGCGGGGAGATAATTAGCTTGAGCGGGAGAAACGTCGCCGCTCTCGTTTGTCGGCAGCGGTCCGGGCGCTCATCGCGGCGCTGCACAGGAGAGAGAATGAGGCGCGCGCGCTCCGTCATTTTCATACCGCGGAACTACCGTGGCGCCCCCAGCGGAGTATGCAGCTGTCACACCACCTGTCGTGCGCGCCGCTGCGAAGAGGATTCCTAGAGGAAAGGACGGGGGGGGAGGCGTAGAAGAGGAGAGAGAGGGGGGAGGGGACGTGCATGCGCTGTGGGGGGTGTGGGACGCGGGAGCCGCTCCGTAGAGTAGAGGATTCCTAGAGGAGAGAGGGCGAGAGGACGCGTATGCGCTGTGGGGATGTGGGACGCGGGCACCACCCCGTAGAGTAGATGATTCCTAGAGTAGAGAAAGGAGGTGAGCGTAGGAGAGGATAGTGGGAGGGGACGCGCATGCGCTGTGGGGGGGTGTGGGACGCGGGGGCCGCTTCATAGAGTAGAGCATTCCTAGAGGAGAGAAAGGGGGCGAGCGTAGGAGAGGAGAGAGAGAGGGGGAGGGGACGCGCATGCGCTGGGGTGGTGTGGGACGCGGGAAGGAGCGACGGACTAAGCCCCCCTCCAAACACATGCAAGCAAGATCAAGGAATGGGGTCAACCTGGGCGACAGACACCACCTGCCTAGCCATTGCTAAGCAGCCTCTCTGTGCTCTCGGCCATGACTGATGACTGTGGTAGTGATTGACGGCCTTCATATTACTACAGTGTTCTGGTTCGCATACTGGGTTCTTCCCTACTTCATGAAAGTGGCCGGACGCGGGATGCGGTAGGGACGGACATAGCCCCGAGCATAAGATGCTTCGCATCTAAAAAAAATCACACCATATCCACGGGGTGAATGATGAAGAGTTTGGGGCGAAGCTCGTAAAGCAATCATGGTTACACCGTGAAATCTTCAGTGGTTTCGCCCAGCAGTAATCAAAGCGATTACTGCTGGGCGGCCTCCTTGGCGCGCACCGTCTCGGGATCGCGTCGCGACGCGCGATCGCGTCGCGGCAGCCTCTCGATCTCGCACCTCGGGATCCTGCCGACGAGCACGAGCCGCAGCGGCGCGGCCTTCCGCACCCGGCGCTCCTCGTCGTCCATGGTCCGCCAAGCAGCACGATCCGGCAAGCGCACTCCTCCACGTACGGCGACGATCCAGGAGAAAGAGATAACTGGCGCGAGCGCCTTCGGAGAGGAGCGGCACCTCCAACGCCATCTAGCTTGCATTCACCCAACCGCCATATTGCACACGTCTCTATGGGACAGCGCCATCTAGAAAACTACACGAGAAATGAAGATGACGACACAGAATGTGTACAGCGCCATCTAGTATATCGTCACCCAACTGCAGTTTGCATGCATCTCTATGGGACAGCGCCAGCTATCGGAGACGCGACGGCGGGGGTACGCCGGATTGAGCGACGCCGATCGACGACCGACCAGGTGATGCTATAAGGAGCTTCGCCCCTAAAAAATCACAGTATATCCACGGAGTGAATGATGATGAGTGGGCGAAGCTACGGAGGTTCATCGGTAAACCGTGAATCCTCCGTAAATTTTGCCCAGTGGATCATCATGTAAAGACGTGCGAAGCACTGTATTATACACAACGTAATTTTATTTATTCGTAAATGGTAACGAGACGCGGCTATCGTTCACCCTTCATTATACCTGCTTTATGGTTGGTAAAGTGAAGGGAGAGTGGTTCTTGGATCGGCTGTGGGCTTGGATCAGAATGGAGCGAGCGCCGCAGCACCATCTAGTGAGCACTTCGAGTACTAGAGGTGGGAATGGTGTGAGCGCCGCAGCGCCATCGCCATCTAGTAAGCACTCCGAATACTAGAGGTGGACTACGACGCACAACGCGGGACTAACCAATGCCCTAAGGAGCTTCGCCCCTAAAACTTCCCCATCTCCCGCTAAAGGCAAGCATGTGTGGATGCGAAGCAGCGGCGAGATAATTAGCTTGAGCGGGAGAAACGTCGCCGCCCTCGTTTCGCGGCAGCGGCCCGGGCGCTCATCGCGGCGCTTCTCTGGAGAGAGAATGAGGCGCGCGCGCTCCGTCATTTTCATACCGCGGAACTGCCGTGGCGCCCCCCACCGGAGTATGCAGCTGTCGCACCGTAGAGTAGAGGATTCCTAGAGGAGAGAAAGGGGGGTGAGCGTAGGAGAGGAGAGATAGGGGGAGGTGACGCGCATGCGCTGGGGGGGGGGGACGCAGGGGCCGCTCCGTGGTGTAGAGGATTCCTAGAGGAGAGAAAGGGGTGAGCATAGGAGAGGGGGGAGAGGCGGAGGGGACGCGCATGCGCTGTGGGGGGTGTAGGACGCGGGACGCGGGCGCCGCTCTGTAGAGTAGTTGATTCCTAGAGGATAGAAAGGGGTTGAGCGTAGGAGAGGAGAGAGAGGGGGGGTGGGGACGCGCATGCGCTGTGGCGGTGTGGGACGCGGGAAGGAGGGACGGACTAAGCTCCCCCAACACATGCAAGCAAGATCAAGGAATGGAGTCAACTTGGGTGGCAGACACCACCTGCCTAGCCATTGCTAAGCAGCCTCTCTGGGCTCTCGGCCATGACTCTAGTGACTGTGGTGGTGGTTGACGGCGTTATGGTACTACAGTTTTCTGGTTCGCATAGTGGGTGCTTCCCAACTTCATGAAAGTGGCCGGACACGGGACGCCGGACGCGGGAGGGAGGGACGGACATAGGCCCTGAGCATAAGATGCTTCGCATCTAAAAAACTTCCCCATCTCCCGCTAAAGGGAACCATGTGTGGATGCGAAGCAGCGGGGAGATGGCAGGCCTTGAGCGGGAGAAACGTCGCCGCTCCCGTTTCGCGGCAGCGGCCCCGGCGCTCATCGCGGCGCTGCACAGGAGAGAGAATGAGGCGCGCGCGCTCTGTCATTTTCATACCACCGAACTACCTTGGCGCCCCCCAGCGCTGTATGCAGCTGTCGCACCACCTGTCGTGCGCGCCCCTCCGTAGAGAGGATTCCTAGAGAATAGAATGGGGGGGGGGACTGTAGGAGAGGGGGGAGGGGACGCGGATTCGCTGTGGGGGGTGTGGGACGCGGGCGCCGCTCCGTAGAGTATAGGACTCATAGAGGAGAGAAAAGGGGGGAGCGCAGGAGAGGAGAGAGAGGGGGGTGGGACGCGCATGCGCTTCGGGGATGTGGGACGCGGGAAGGAGGGACGGACAGAGCCCCCCGCAACCACAGGCAAGCAAGATCAAGGAATGGAGTCAACGGGATGCGGGCGCCGCTCCGTAGAGTAGAGGTATTCCTAAAGGAGAGAAAGGGGGGGGGGTCGTAGGAGAGGTGAAAGAGGGGGGTGTGGGACGCGGGAAGGAGGGACGGACAAAGCCCCCCACAAGCACATGCGAGCAAGATCAAGGAATGGTGTCAACGTGGGCGACCGACACCACCGGTAGTGCGTGTTATTCGTTGCTTGCACCCACAACCTGCCTAGCGATTGCTAAGCAGCCACTCTGTGCTCTCGGCCATTACTCTGGTGACTGTGGTGGTGGTTGACGGCCTTATTGTACTACAGTGTTCTGGATCGCATAGTGGGTGCTTCCCTACTTCATCAAAATGACCGGACGCGGGACGAGGGAGGGAGGGAGGGACGGACACAGCCCCGAACATAAGATGCTCAGCATCTAATAAAAGGTGGGTGGGTTTAAAACTTCACACGCTATAGCAGGAGCGACAGGTCTTATCGCAAATGACATGGCTCACGACATTATCTGGCCGAACATAATGCAATATAATGATCGCGAGCACGCCCGACCAGAGAAATACTGAAGCATATGCCAGAATAGAAAACATTGCCATCGACGGAGCCATCTATGAACCCGGGGCATAAATGGCCGCACCTAACAACACATGCCAAGGGTGTGATGAAACATATCAACCCGGAACTGGGACAAGATAAGCTTCCAGATCTCAAAATACACTCAAGAAACCCAAGTGTCTTGGACATCAGAAGAATAATATGTAGATGTAGATGTAGATCCTGCGCTTCTGGCTCACACCCGCACACTGGGGGGATTGGCCAAGAATCGGGTAGCTTAAAAAAAAAGAGATAATGAAAAAACTAGCAAAGAGAGTAGTTTATCGTTTCGGGGTAAAAATAAGATTTTTTTTAATTATTTCTGTTAAAATACTAGTAAGTTCGGTCGACTTGACTCTTATCGAATAGGAAATAAATGAATAATATAGAAAAAAGTGTCCTGGAGTCTAGTTTGGTTAGCTGCAGAGCTTTGTAATCGTGGTTATTATTTAAATCTCTTTGTCTGTTCTATAAAATCTTGCAAGGCCTCGCATACTTTCCCGTTGGTGTGCCCAAGGGTCAGTGCACCTAAGGATAGCAAATTTGCAGTTGTTAGATTTAATCCAATGGTGCGCAACGGTGTTTCTAGAAATACCCTTTCTTATTGTGGAGTACTTTCTACAATATATCAGAAAGTGTTCTATTGTTTCGTCTTCACTACAGTGCGAACAAAGCGGGGAGGGTGTCAATCCGGCTCTGTATAAATAAAAATTTATTGCTGGAATACGACAGCGTAGCCTAGTAATTATGACTTGAAGACCTCTGTTATTACATGAGTTACTTTTCCAGGGTGTCGACAGATGATTGAAGTCCGGGGAATTTTTTAGAGAAGGTATATCGAATTCTCGTATCATCATTTGCCTCCGAAATCTAGCCGCTACTATGAAAGCTGATGTAGGGGTAATATGAATAGCTGGTCCGTCTAATGCCGCTTTCGCGAGTGCATCAGCTGTTTAATTTAGTAATAGGCCTCTATGCCCAGGTACCCATACTAATCGAAGATATGTTAAGTGATCCGGTACTAGGGAACAGAACTCTTTCAGTGTTTTCGAATCACCAGATGCCGTGAGCGCACCGTATACGGATAGAGAGTCCGTTACTATTACGGCGGAATTAATTGATGTGGTCAGTTTACGAAGGGCCAATACTACCGCCAAAAATTCTGCAATGAAGATGGGTGTGAAATCTGGAATTCGGAGGGAAAAGGACCAGTCGAGAATAGGACAGTATATACCAATGCCACTTTTTTCATCTCTCTGCGATGTATCCGTCGCAATGATGACATTTTCTTGCAATCTTAGCAGGTGGTCCTGAAGAATAGCCCTTAACATGTTACTCGGTAAATGTTTAGCATTATTAGGGAAAATGTCATCAAAGTAGATTTGAAGCGAGTTAGTCGCATTACAAACCGGAATAACTTCCCTTGTTTTGACGGACAGTGGATGGAGAAGAGATTGTACAAACTTTACTTGAGGTGTGTGAAATCTAGGCCAATGGAAATCAAAAAATAAACCAGGTTGCACAATGAAAACTGTTTCACTACGCCTTAAAGGGGATTCATATGCTCTTAAATACGTTTGTACAGCCAATATTCTGAATCTAGTTATGAGTGAAGGGATTCTAGCTTCCATATACAAAACATTATTCGCTACAAATTTAGGTAGCCCTAAGCACATGCGCAGTGCCTGTTTCTCCAGAAGAACAAGGGGACGAAGTCTATATGTAGGTGCCCCGGAATATAAAACACACCCAAATTCTAGAACTGCTCTTACATACATGCGGTATATTGATAATAGCGTGGCTCTACGCATTCCTGATCTCCTGTTGCTTATTCTCCGTAACATACCAACTGCCCGAACACCCTTTGCTGTAATATATTCTATGTGATTACGCCATAAGAGCGAGCTGTCATATATGACTCCCAAATATTTGATATTTTGAACTTGTGGGATGATGTAAAGTTTGTAAGAAAGAGATATATGGACGGGGTCTTTCAGAGGGAATACTAGCAATGCACACTTAGTAACGTTTATAGAGAGATGAATTGTATCAAGCCAGTGTTCTATTTCAGATATATACAATTGCAGGTTTTGATAGAGAGCATGAATGCCATTAGCTGATGAAAAGAACGCTATGTCATCCGCATAGACGTACGTGTGAACATTTTGATTACACGGAATCGAGCTTAATAAAATGTTGAATAACACCGGCGACAGGACAGCCCCTTGGGGTACTCCTTTTTCCTGTTTATATGTACTTGATGATACTCCATTCTGAGAACAATAAAATTTCCGATTACCTAAAAATTCCGTAATCCATGCTTCGAAATACTGCGGGAAGTTGATTTCTCTCAGACGACTGATTATAATACTATGTTCGACGCTGTCGTACGCTTTCGCGATGTCCAGGGTAACTAGAGCTGCATACTGTCCTTGGCGCCGCGCCAGATGTATTCGACTCTCAAGGTCAATATGCGCTTGTCATATGGAACATCCCTGCCTGAATCCAATTTGACATGGGCGAAGGATCATTTCTCCGTCTATAAACTTCATTATACGAATATGCAATGCTCTTTCTATTAACTTTACAAAACTTGACGTTAATGCAATTGGCCTGATATTGTCTAGAACATAGCCTTCACCGGGTTTTTTAAGAAGAGGTACAATCTTGGCGATTTTCCATTCCGTTGGAATCCAAGCCTCTTTTTATTGAATAATTTATTATATTGAGTACATCCTCCCGTGACTCCTTGAATAAAATTTTCAGCATGGCCGAAGTGACTCCATCGGGTCCTGGAGCAGCCTCGCGAAGTTTTCTCATAACCTCTGATAATTCCTCCATCGATATTTTGGTAAAACTATCATCTGAGCGCGGAGTTAATGTACGGGAATGAACCTTAGATGCAAATCGGTTTTCCAAACCTTGCGCTATGCTCTCCAATGATTGGGTCAATTCCTGTGGCGATAAAACTATGGATTCAATTTTACTGCCTGAGGAATCAGTTTTTTATGTCTGAGAAAGCCAAACAGAGATCTTTTGTTATTTGATTTCGATAGAAATTCAAAATGTTTTTCATCATGCTCCTCCTTCGCGTTCGCCACCGTACGTTTAAAGGTACCTGCAATGAATTTATAATCTGACCAGTTTTTTGGACATTGATTGTGTAGTAGCTTCTTCCAGGCAGCTTTTCTAAGCCTGTAATCCCGAGCGCAGTCCTCATTCCACCATCGCGACACAGGCTTTTGCGCAACAGAATGAACCTCAAATTCCGCTTTTCTACGGGACTCCTGTAAAACTGAACAAATGCTCAATGCTTTTTGTTTTGACGTTGCTTCTGACAGAGATGCCATAGAGCACCGCAAGCTTTTTTTTAAAAGTACTGTAATTTATACACGTGAGTCCTCTAGAAGTTACCGATATTACTGGGCATATAATCTCAAATATCACCGGAATGTGATCACTATTGGTAGCATGTTCTATGGTCGACCAAGATGCGATACAAAGGGCTGACCCCGAAAAAGTCAAATCAAGAGAAGAAGTAGCCATCCCTCTGATAAAAGTAGCGTTGCCTTAGTTGTGACAAGTGAGACTATTACCCTGAGACCAATCCCATAACCGAGTTCCACATGAGTCTGTCCGTAAGCCCCATGTTATGTGATGGGAGTTAAAGTCACCCGCCAATAGGACATTGTTACCGGTAATAGAGATTACACTATCCAACGGGTTTGTGTCGGGAACCCCTGACGGATAATATACATTAGCTATGTAAAATGTTCTACAGGAAGGAAGACTCAATGCAATTACTAGAATTTCGTGTTCTGATGACAGAAGCTTAAGCGCTATTTTTGCTTTGTGACAAAATCTGGTTGAAATTAATGTAAGCAACCCACCCCCTCTTGACAGTCGGTCTAGACGAAATGATCGGTAATTTTTTAAATGATAAATCTGATCAGGAGCTAACCAAGTTTCATGTAATAATATTATATCAGGATTTTTTTCAACGATTAGACACGATAAATCTGTGGACGCTGAAAAAAAGGAACGACAGTTCCACTGTAAAACTTTCAAAGGATCAATGATTGGATATACCAACAGTAGAAACAATCTTCTCAAGTATACTTTCCTTTATGACCTTGCTACGCGGAGCCTTTTTCGTTTTAATCTCAGACGACGAGGCAGACGGTGGGTTTAGAGGGGATCGGCTACGTTTCTGAGCACGCGAATCAATTTCGACGTCGGTATCGACACTCAGATCTAGGGTGTGGAGACGACCTTCGTTCGCTGTAGACTTAGTAGTCTCCCTGTAGTCATCTAGGGGCAGCCTATCTACATTTGTAGTACATGTTGCTTCCTGCTGAGTTGACAGCGTAGAACATTTCTGGGGAGGAGCTGTTGAGTTGTTTATCAGCTGAGTCAACTGAGTGTTCATTATCTGATACAGGCATTCTGAGAGGCTGGTAAATAATCTGTCCATTGCTTTTGACATTGCCTTTGCCACGGCGGCCTCGATTGTTTGTGCGATACTAGCATCTGCTATTGCGCTTTGCCGAGCAGTAACCCCAGCATACCCTTGTGTCCTTTCCTTGACAACTACCATTGCTTCTCTCCTAGAACATCGTCTCCTGTCCATTACTTCCAGAAGTTGTTTTTCTTGAAAGTGAACGGGGCAACTAGAATAATCTGCTTTATGAGTGCCCTCAGAAAGGCAACACTTCTCATCTTGTGCGGTACAGTCAGAGTGTGTGTGACCCTCACCACATATGCAACACCGTATTCCAGATTTACACCCACCAGCACTATGGCCAAAACGCCAACAATTTCTACATTGCAGGGGACGCGATGCTAATGGTTCAACCCTGAAGATTAGTGGCCAAGCTTTTATTTCAGATGGGCACGATGTTCCGGCAAAGGTTGCAATTACAGACTCTGTGGCTACGCTCATGTTGTCTACAATGCGGTTGCACCGGTAGATAGCAATTACTCCGGCCATTGAGAGTTTCTCGAGCGTCTCAGACGGGCTTAGTTGTGAGTCAACTCCACGTACAATGCCTTTGGTGCATGCGAGATGAGGTGGAATATATGCACTCACCGGGACAGAGGCAAATGACGAGCATTTCAGGAGATCCTCAACACAATCTTTATCCGGTGATCTACACACGATACCTCCGCGGCCAAACTGTCGCACATCGGTGATGTTCTGATACTGCGAAGTTACCGCTCGAAGTTGCTCCTGAATCGCCTTAGGGTTGTTCAACCGGATTGATCCGCTACCCAAGGGCACCAGCGCAACGGGAATGCTGCTAACGCCGCTGCGTAGAAACAGATCAAGAGGTAGATCCTCGGTTCGAAGAGAGGCTGTCCACGCCGAACTTCCCTGCCCAGGAGAGTTCCTGGACATTCCTGCGATCTCTGGGCGATCCCTGAAAACCAAACTAATACAGGTAAAAATAAATAAGTAACACCTAAGGATATAAGCTACCCGATTCTTAGCCACCAAAACGAACGATCCTCTCTCGTAATATCCACGAGCTCGGTCTTCTTTCTCTTCGATGGACTTAAAGTGCCGGATTATGTCAAATGTGGTCCCAGTCTGATCAAATGCTCGCTATACCGCAGGCAAGTGGATTGTTGCTATGCATGTGGTAGATTGGTCCGCAGAGCAGACGTATGCCCAACACCTGAAAATGGCATTACAGAGGCTGCGGCGCAGAGAACCCTGACGAAACACAGACGAGTACATTCAAATATGCGCTTTGTGGAGGGCCCCACCCGACCGCTTATAGAGCCCGTTTAAACAGATTGCATGTTCCTTATTTTTTTAGACACAGAAGAAGACTACGAAGAAATCGGAACTACCCAAGCTAATCGGAAGATTCTCCACCACCAAAACCATTGCTAAGTATAAAGTTCAAGATCAAGAAGTCGCACGGCACAACCGGCCTGTAACCCACGCACATTGGCAGAGCAGGAGGACGAAACCGGAGCGGAGGAAGAAAGCCCCGAGCCAAGTCTCGATCTAGGAGCAGATCCAGATTGAGAGGACCAAGAGGACCACGCCGTGCCAGATCCCAGCCCCGATCAAGGTCGAAAGGAGCGCCGGTACACATGCAGCCACCCGACCCAGGACTCTCATGGACAAACATGGTCACTCGAAAGGCGATCCAGGCTGACGGAGCTCAACCACACCAAGGAGGCAGAAAGCAAACTTCAAGCAAGATGGAGAAACTGGGTGTGCACGCGAGTACCGGGTCCCGCGAGCACATCCCAGAGAGCACAATCATGAGCTAGAAAGACTTGAATGAGAAAATGCAGAGCTCAGAGCAGGGAATCAATACTTGATAAAGGAAATAGCCGAAATCCCAAAGCTACTTGGTGAGAAAAAACATTCATAAAGCCATTGATAAGGAAATACCCGTCCCTGTACCTGCAGGTGACGGAATTGTTTCAGTAAAGCGCAGGGCACTACAAGGTCGACTAAAAAGAACCGTAGCCCAGGTAGAGGAAATTAAACAGTTATTACCCACTTTCTTAGAAAACATGTAAATGAGTATGGACAGCATCACACAACTCACCAGTACCACATGACAAATTCAAGGGACACTTATTGACCCCTAAGGAGTGCGTCAGAGCCTTCGGGGAAAAAATGAAAACCCCAGAAATTATGACCATGGCTATAGACGCTCGCGAGCAACGCGGAGACCCCCTGCTCAGAGCAGCGATTATCCCCCCTTGAAACAGGGGACATAAGTGATCAATATCGCGCACACTGAATAAGAGTTCAAAATCTGGCAATAGATTTCTTAGAGCTACAATAATAAACGTACCATTCTCCAACAATACTTGCGCATGCCAGCTGACAGGCCGGATATTATAGCACTGAGGCAAACCGACTACCGTTATGTTACACTTACGGTCTACAAGGCCATAGAGTCCCAATCTATTGGTAGGGGATTTACACTCCAGTAAAAAAAAAAACACGCACCTAGAAATCAGCACTAAAGACATGGAGCGCGTCTTGGCAGAGATTGTGATACCAGTAACACGGAAGAATCGAAGGAGTAACAGCGTCTTTATTCTTAACGTGTATTGTAGCCCTCCACATAAGTCGCACTTCCGAAAACTGAAAAAAAAACAACCCACGTCGCTGGTAGAAGACCACTAATCATAGCAGGCGACTTTAATGCACAACACCAGCTATGGGGTTATATCTGTGGAGACATCCAAACGAAATCAACCTAACGCTCATAACCGACAAAGCACGTCCAACTAGGAAGCATGTCCAACTAGGAAAGTAGGTTAAGAAAGCGGTTGGCCTAATTATGTGCACTAGTACAAGGAGTCTATTGGACCTAGCGATTCACTGGACACCCTAAATGGAAGTAGGGGAAGCACAAAGAACGTCACAGCTAAAGCGACTTTCCTCATCTAAAACAGACAGGGACATTCTAGATAAAATCAAGATCAATCCCACAGTAGCAGTGGAATGCTATGTTGAATAACAAGAACAATTTACGAATAATATCATTGTTGCTCCGCTACCTAGAAACATGCACCCTACATATAATCGTGGAAGCAGGGTGGCTCACGCTAAAGCGTTGATCCAGAAACTAGACACAGCAAGAAAGGGTGCCTGCTTTGTGGATGCTGCAGAGTACAGGGGCCGCCCCAGCTACTCTGCAGTCGTAGTAAATCACAAAGGGGACTGTACAAACGCTGCATCAATCAATACCAATAAACCCGAGATCGCAGAGCAAGTAGCTATATCATGGTATTCACAAACAAGAACTGCACAGATAACTATTGCGACTCCAGGCAGGCAATCACTTTTTTCAGCAGAGGAAGAGTTGCACTACAGCCGGCCAGAGTGCTCAGTACCATAAAAAGCATGGAGATCAAGTACACCCACTGGTTCCCCAGACACATGGGTACAATCGAAGGCCTACAAGTCAATCCAAACGAGTCGGCCAACAGCGTCGCCACATAAAACACAGACGAGCGCTGACTTACAAGTGAGTTTATTTACACTTCAACAGGCCTTTTTATGCACCAAACCTGCCTATATCAAACAATGCAAGCAAGATAAAATGACGACGAGAAAGGAAACAAGGTTGCTGTAAGTAAAAAAAAAATCGCATGCCTACATCGGGACGACATGCCAACTCTTATGCGCACACAAAGCAAAGTAATTTTATGGCGATAGAGTATATATGGACACTCTCGGCTCACTTTTGCCGTCGCCATCATGCCCCGGATATATATAATAAAGTACCACCCAAAACGCTGCGCTTCAGGCAAGTAGCCTGAACGAGTACCTTGAGTGTCTAAGCTTTCCGATGAAGCAATGAACACAACGCCTCCTATATCGAGGACACCAGGTTGCCAGCCTATCGCTGCCCCTGGAAAAGGGACGTGGCTAGATATATGCCTTTCAGCTCTATTCTTAGAGCAACAAAAGAGCAAGACGTAAATTTTATATCACCTAGTCCACATCTCATTGTACAACAAAACAGTGACGATACTAATACCTAAAAAAATGGCCCTCATGGTTCACTGGAACTGCCGTGGACTCATGCGCAACCTAGGTGATAAAAAGGACATTTTGAACAGTTTCTCTTCTTCAGCCATATGCGTTCAGGAAACAAATCTGGGTCTTAAAAGCACGAACTTTCTTAGACAGTACAATGTTGCCCGCCGAGAACGTGACATCATCGGTCGCCTATCAGGCGGCGTTGGCCAATCAAGTGGCCAGGCTTGGCTGTGGCTACATGGTCAAATTATATCGGTCGCGAAACTTGGAACGAAAAGTGGTCGAGAACATATCGCCACAGACATCAACGCCCGGCCGTACGATTCAAGCGCGACTAGGTGAGGAGGGGACAAATAACGAAAACGAAAAACTCAAGGGATTTTTTTTTCGAATGCTCCTAACTTTATGTACGCCACAGTAGACTAGAAATTTACTTTACGGCTTATTTGACACTTCGCAGAATAGTTGATTGCCTCATTTTTTTTCGAGCGCCATAAATGGGGGGCGTATGCAGGTAGTCTGCAACGTGGGATGTCGGCTGATGTGGGCGTGTGTTTAGTTCGGCGCATTGTCCGGTCAACGAGGCATCGCTTCCCTTTTGCGCGGTGGTTTCGTGCGTGTCTTCCGTAGGTTATTTATTTTGCTTATGTGTTATTTACTGGCGCGATACTTCAGAGAAGCTGAACTAGCTCACGGAATGTGTAGTTAAGTGCTCCAGTGACTGCAGACTGCTTTCGGTGACACGGGGCCAGTGTGCGCTCGCCTTTCGTGATGAAACGCTGTACTCGAAGCCCGTCCAAGTGATACTCCCAGGCTGCTGTTTCGCTCCAGTAGTTGTCCTCGGTTGGGCAACGTGAGTTTTCTAAGTATTGTGCTCTTGAGCCACTGTATCATAATTTTTTTTTCATCTGCAAAGTATTTTGGTGTATATTGCAAGTGCACTATTTGGCTAATAAAACAACCTTGCTTCCTCAATCTTTCTTGTTGGTCTTCCTTTTTCTCTCGCGCACGCAATTGGCGAGCCATAAAGGCGCAATAAAATCGCGAATTTATCCAAAGACATGCATAAGGGTCAGCAATTAAGGAAATATTTCAATTTCGCGCCATGTAGGGCAAAATTCACGACGTCGCTACCGCTTCCGGTTGTGACGTCATTTTTTATTTTTTATTCTTTTTTTTGCTGTTAGTTGTCCCCTCCATACGTAGATGGCGACGGTGGCAACGAGCCGCCAATTACTGGATGCATGGGCTTCTGTGGCAAGTTACGCTACCAGTTTACATATACCTTGGTGGCTATTCGAAATTTAATACGTGTTAAACGGGCTTTCAACATGTTTCGTGCAATTGTTTAAAGCACAGTATAACATTTGAATAATGTCACTTTGTGCGCAATGCGTTTTGTTGAGAGTTTAACTCGGCGTACTCAAAAAGTCCAGCTGTAGTGTGGCGCCGCAGCGACATAGCGCCAATATCTGATCATGGTGCCGGTGCGTGATAAATAACGTGAGAAACGCACGGTGCATCTTCCTGGAACGTTTAAACCACACGGACACAAAAAGCACTCGCTGGCAAAAGAATGAGTACTGAAAACGCACTTGGATAACGCTCGCTGAAAGCTTCAGCTTAAAAAGTGCTTCGCAATCTACGAAGAATTGAACACTAGAAGCTACTGGCTTTGTCATTGAAATGCTAGATTTCACCAGCAACCGACAGTGATAAAGTGTGCTCGTTTATTCCGGGCATGCCAGGAGCATCGCAGAGCTGCGTCACGTCGACAGAAATGCTAGATCGCGCCTGCACTTTTTCGGCTTTGCTCAACAGCCAATCAGCGCGCACCAAAGACGATACTTTTGCGACTGTCGCCTTTTGCGATCCGTTTCAGAATACGGCCCCTGGTCGAACGACACAGGACGGCTGAGTCGACGGGAGCGGATCGAGCGCTGGGTGTCATACCGGATTCCCCATCGTCAAAGCCTGCTGAGCTGTGCTTCACCCCGCTTTCTGTGGCCGCTACTCCGTTCTTTGCATAAAATTTGTCCTGATCAGGAGTTCTGCTACATGGCCACGCCTCTGGTGCTGTTCCCGAGCCTACGTTACGCCCCTGTGCCGTTGTCTGAGCCGGCCACGTCCCGATTCTGGTTCTCAAACATGGACTATGTTTCGGTGCTGCTTTTGAGCCGGCGTTGTTCCGGAACTTTGGCCAAACACGGAGGTGCTGATGCATTCCTGAGGGCTGCGCCTCATCTCAGCGTCATGTACCGCCACCATTGCCACTACGCCGGTGCCATCGAAGCAAGCCCTGCAAGAAACAGTGGCGTCAGTACACACAAAACGCCAGCCGAAGCAGACGATTGTGCCGCCAGAAGACAACTGCTGATTTGCGATGTTGCAAATGATAAAAGGGCGTAGCCTCGCCTATGATGGGAAGCAGTCAGCAGGAGCCGAAGCTTTGGGAGATTGTCTTTTTCAAAGAAATGATAAACAATGCTTGAGATACGAAGCACCCCACACTCATAGCCACCCAGAGAAGTGTTTGGGAAGGTCCGATTTCCCAGAGCCCCGGTCGCCCGTAATAACATGCACCAAAGCCAAGTATATACTTTAACGTTGCCGTGAAAATGACTGATAATCTGAAAAGCTAGTTCATGCGCTTAAATAAAAACTCGGTCTACAAATACCCTTACCAGAATGATGTGCAATGGACATAAGGTTTCTTGCCTTGCATATTGTAAAGAGACAAATAGACGCACGGCTGATCGCTAGCTGGCTGTTCTATTATATATCTTCGTTCTCTTCTTCATGCCAGCCGATCTCGCGCCCGTGCTCGAGCGCTGATCTGCCTTTCCTTCACTCGGCCACGCTGCCTAATTACATGGTGAGCTGCAGGAATGCTTTCAGGTGGACGACATTGGTTGTGCCGCGTTGTTAGTCGCAGGTCCATAGATCCTCGACACAGAAGCGCCATGGTTATAGAAAACGTCTCTTGCGGGCGGTTCTGGCTGCGCCTAGATGGTCTCTCTTGTGCACGCCATGATGTGTCTTGCTGAAGTGTCGAAGACTCAGGTGGCCGACATTGGCTGCCTCGTGGCGGCAGCAGGTCTCGCCTATGCTTCGACTCAACGTGCTCTGCCGAAGGCACAAGTCGGTGGCAGTGAGTATTCGGCGCGGGACGAAGGTGCCTCCGACGACCGTCCCGTCGCACTCCTGAACGTGCTATCGGAGGCGTTTTGCACCGTAAGGTCGGCGGCCGTGAAATGTCAAGCTGAGGGAAGATGAGCTCGGCAACCACCGTGAGCTCATTGGCAGGCGTTAGCTGTAAGGTCAGGTTTACGTCGGCCCTAATGCCTTGTGCCGCAGAGCTGCCCAGGTCAGGCGAGCTTGTATCATATCATCATCCGAAGCATCGGTGTACTTGGGCTCTAGTGAACGGTCTTCGATGACAACAACGCCTCGACTTCGCTTAGAGACACGCCACTTTGCATGTGGTGGACACGGCTCTGGAGTCGGTTTGGTTGGGGCGTCGGGTGCCATGACAGGTGGTTCCGGCGAGGATTTTTCAGGGTAGACGATAGTACGTGAAGAGCCTCTGGAGCTCTCAGCGGCTCCGCTGGGCCTTTAAATACAGTGATGGATGCCATGGGCTGTCCCAGACCTTCACGAAAGTCGTATGTGTGAGGCACGAGAAGAGCTGGTAACTAGGTATTTCCACTCGCTGCTGCTCTCGGGGTGTGCGTCACCGACTGTTCTTTCTTGAAGGTGGTCGTGGTCTTTGGTGATTGTACTGTAGAAGCCAACATCGTGGAATAGGAGCTCTCTAGCAAGGACCCTCTTGGCGGCCGTTGTTGGTGTCTGCCGCATGGCCTTCTGCGATTCTCCCTGCGCAAGGGCTGCAGACAGGGGCGTAGCCAGAATTTTTTTTCGCGGGGGGGCACCTCCTTGATTTCGGGTGGGGCACCTCCTTGCAATTGTCATTTTTCGCTCTGTATGCAATGACGAAAAAAAAATTTTTTTTTGGGGGGGGGGGGGGGCACGTGCCCAGTGTGCCACCCCCTGGCTACGCCACTGGCTGCAGGGCACAACTGTACTCGAAATGGTTTGAATCACAGCTCCAATTCGCGGTAGGGAGCGGGTGAGAGATGATATAGTTGAAGGCATTCGAAAGAGGGCGAAAAGTACTTGTTACTCTGCCACACCATTCAGGCCAGGATAGTGTCACGTGGTCGTGACGTCGACGAAGGCAGCAGGCGACGTGTCTAAGATGAAACTGTTTATTAGGCCGAACTTGTGGCCGGTAAACGGAAAGTAAGATTACAGCAATACACGCTGGCACTGATAGCGGCGAACAGAGCGTCGGCCGTCGATCAACTGATCATCGTTGGAACGCGACGGCTTTTATAGATCACGCGTCGAACATTCTAGTCTTATCTCTGGTCGTCGCGCAAGCTCTCGAATAATCTTGGGTGTTCGCGTCTTGCGCGCAATCTTAACAAAATGATCTACTAGAATCGTGAACCTTCTCGAACACTGCAGGCACTGTTTGTTCACAGTCTTTGTGGGCGTAAACCGAATACAGTAAAAGTGAAATAAGAAACGCGCGTGACAATAGTATCCCAATGCCTTCGTAGGCGTGCCATTCCTTGGCGGCATCGCGAGGATGGTCGATGGCCCCCCAAACATTTCTAGTGGTCTGTCCAGGCCTCAAGAGGTCCTTTCTAAAAACTTAATTAGAGCGCGAACACACGACACACTCACGCACACACACACACCCAGGCATCAAACACGCACAGCGTGTTTGATGCCTGGGTGTGTGAGTGTGTGTGTGTGCGTGAGTGTGCCGTGTGTTTGCGCTCTAATTAAGTTTTTGGAAATGATCTACCAACGAGCCCAACAACAAATTCTTTCAAGAGGTCCGACAGCGTTGATGGTCGCCACCCGATTTTCGGCGTCTTCTTGAGATCCGCGTGTTGTAGCGCGCCCCAACTATCGCTTGCAGCGCCACGAACCCCGAGCGGTGCGCTCAGTGCGCTGCCGCTTACGGCGCCCGCACCGCGTGGCACAAAATGCGCGCAATAACGGTCATGTTCTCTCCCCGGCGTTCACCGTGTGCTGACGTACATTCCGCGGCTCGCCTACACGCATCTGTCTTATAAGCATCGTACATCGCGTCCCAATATCTTGGTGACGCGGACGAGCCCCACAGCGGACAACGGGACACAACCACAGCAACCGCAGTCAACGGCGGGAAACGAGAATGAAGCGCTCACCGCGGACATAAAAGCTGCTTCCAACATGCAGGTGCGGCTGCCGCCATTTCGGCCGAAGAACCCAGCAGTATGGTTTACTCAAGTGGAAGCGTTATTAGACTTGCGCCGCCTAACTTCACAACGCGTGAAGTATTTTGCATGTCGTTTCGATGCTGACCTTGGAGGTTGCAGAGGAGTTCGACGATGTTTTAAGCGTGCCACGCCCATCCGAGCCATACGAACATTTTGAAGCCATTGTTCTGACTTGCAAAACGGTTTCGAAGCGCAGCCGCCTGCAGGAACTCATCAACGCCAAAGAGCTGGGAGACAGACGACCGTCTCAGATGCTGCACTGAATGCGCCAGCTACTCGGCGACATCATGCAAGACGGCTAAAGCCCGCTGCTTCGCGAGTTGTTTTTACAACGCCTGTCCCATAAGGATTGTTCCTGTCTTCGAGGCTGCTGGTAAGATGCTATTAGAGAAGTTAGCGGAGCTCGCCGACCGTATACACGATTGCTCCCCCCGCCGGCCCCACTGTTGCATCAGCGACCGCCATGACTCCAGACACCGAAGCGCGGCACACTTGCCTCGAAGAAAAAGTGGACTAGCTCGCTGCCTCCATCGCTGCGATGTCGACGTCGGCCCCTCGCTGTCCCCCGCGACGGCTCACGTTTGCGCTCCTGCTCACGCTCAAGAAACAACCGTGACGTCTACTGCTGGTACCACGCTCGTTTTGGCGCCAATGCTATGAAATGCTCGGAACTCTGTCGCTGGCAGGAAAACACAAATGCGAGTTCCTGATAATTGGCGAGTGACTCGCGTGACGCCACAGTGACACGAAGCCGTCTGCTCTACATATCAGATGAAACCACAGGATGCCGATTCCTGGTCGACACTGGTGCTGAGGTAAGAGTTATTCCTGCCTTTCCGTCTCGATCGGCAAAGCGCTGAGTAGACGGCATCATTACAAGCTGTGAACAGCTCCACAATCGCCACGTTATGGACAGCGCTCCCTAACCATCGACTTGCGATACGGCTAAAGGCAGATTGCGCCCCACATTTGGGTGGATATTTATTGGTCGCTGATGTGCACTTCGCCATACTTGGAGCGGGACTTATGAACTTCGGCCTGAACGTGTACATCCGCTCGCGTCGCCTTGTGCACTGTACTACCAGCTTCTACGTGTAAGGCATCTTCGCAGTTGTGTCGGCCTCTGTGCAAACGGCTCCCAACTTCGAAGCTTGTTCGTTTGCCTCAATTTTGTCTGATTACCTAGAACTTACATGCCGAACAATTTGGACCTACCGATGCGACACACTGTCATGCACCACATCGTCACAACTGGACCTCCAATATTCAGCAAGCCACGACGTCTTGGTGGGGACCACCTTGCCACGGCTCGCAGCGAGTGTGAACATATCAGCAACTAGGCACTATTCGCTCATCGTCAAGCAGCTGGTTATCCGCCCTGCACATGGTACTGAAGCGTGACCCCGGTGACTGGCGCCCCTGTGGCGATTATCGTGCATTATACGGCTGCACTGTCCCCAAATGATATTATTTTCATCATATCCGCGATTTTGTCGCCACACTAGCTGGAAACGTCCATCTTCACCAAGGCTGAACTCGTCAAAGCCTACCACCACATTCCTGTCGAGTCATCGGACATACCGAAGACCGCTATTGCAACACCTTTAGGCCTTTTTGGGTACGTGCGTATGCTTTTTCCGATTGACGAACGCCGCCCGAACATTCCCAATGATTCATCAATCAGGTCACTCGCGGTTTACACTTCGTCGTCGGTTACCTCGATAACATTCTTGTGGGAAGTTCACCTCAAGAGCGCGCCGATCATCTGCGATTGCTTTTCTCGAAACTGCAGCAACACGGCGTGACCATTAACCCATCGAAGTGTGTTTTTGGTGTCGGCAGCATCGAAGGCCCCGTCAACGCTGCTGCCGACGCCCTTTCGCATGTGAGTGTTGTAACAACTGGTGTTGTGGACTTCAACGCAATTGCAGACGCACAACGTTCTGACAGTGAACTTCGTGACTTACGTACAAGGTCCAGTTCTGGTTTTTTATTGTTTATTTTGAACATGTTACATGTGAAGGGATAATACGGCTAAAGGCAGATTAACTGCGTGACAATAGCCCTACCACCCAAGCACTGTACAAAATGGGTTTTGAACATATCAAGAAATTATACAATAGAAAGCGGAAGCACTGAGTCAGAAAAAAAATGTGACAGAAAAAAAAACGTGACATAAAAAACGGGACATCAGCAACAGTTGATGACAAACGTCAAATAATATAATCAAAAATTATTTTTCTTTTTGATACAAAGGTCGTAAACCACATGGCGCTATGAAGGCACATAGGAAAGAAAATATGACTTAACAAAACGCTTAAACATAGATGTTGGCATGGCTTCATTCACATTAATTAGAACTTGGGGATGTTGATTTACAAAAAAAGGTATGAGGTATTTAAGTTGGTTAGTTCCGTATTTGCTTCTACAAAGCAGAAGTTCAAACTGACTATATCTTAGACTATATGCTCGCGTGTAGCTAGGCATATGTGTGAAAAGTTCATTAATTTTTGCGTATTTCTCTGTGTGTGTATGTAGCAAGTCTGCGGTTTTATAGCTGATCAACTCTTAATATCGCATTTTTTTAGAAGAATGGTGCGTTGTTATCAAGCCATCCACGGTTTTCTGTGTCGGACAGCTTCCTTTTGATGGGCTGTCAGCCTAGCTAAGTTTGTTTGGTTGTAGTGCCCCAATTTAATAGTAGCCAATTCTCAAACGCAATGTTTCATTGATGTCACAGAGTTATTTACTTGTGCTAACACTATTAATTCGCCCACCAGAATAACGGCAGACTCAGAAAGTTTGATTTGTGTGTAACAAATTATGATATCGCAGATGTTTTTTCAGGTATTCTTACTTTTAGCATTAGTGATCATCTGCCAATCTTTGTTTTCGTACCACGCCCCAAAAGAAGCAACTGTCGTGCACAAGATGCCCTCTTTTTTTTTAGAAGAAATTTAAATAATGAGGCACTGCAATTCTTTTCGGCTCATGATCGGGAATATAGACTCGACAAGTACTGCAGATTGGGCAAGTTGGAGCATTATAATTTAGCGCTCATCCAGTTGTCTTTCTTTCCTTCTCCACTGTTGAATCTTCATGCTCACACTGAGCTGCGCTATACCAGTACGATATTGTCACGTGGTCGTGACGTTGACCAAAACAGGAGGCGGTATGTCTAAGATGAAACTGTTTATTGGCCGAACTTGTGGCCGGTAAAGGGAAGGTCAAATTACAGCAATACACGCTGGCACTGATAGCGGCGAACAGAGCGTCGGCTGTCGATCAACTAATCATTGTTGGGAAGCACCGTCTTTTATACAGCGCGCGTCGAACTTTCTAGCCTTATCACTGTTGGTCGTGCAAGCTCTAGAATAAGCTGGTCGGTTCGCGTCCGGCGTGCAATCTTAACAAGACGATCTACTATAATCGCGAAGGTTCTCGAACACTAAGGCGTGGTCTGCGCCGAGCGTTACTGACAGTCCTTGTGGGCGAAAAGCGAATACAGCAAACGCGAAAATAAGAAACACGCGTGGCAATATTATAGATTGGACAGATGTATACAGTGAGACAGATCCGAATTTATCCTCTGATTTATTTTTGCAAAATGTCAAATACTCGTATGACATTGCCTTTGTACTACAACCAGTTAAGGGTCACCGGCAATCTAGAAAACCATGGGTTACCCGTGAGTTGTACGACAGAATTCGAATGAGGGATAATTTATTCGATACTTTCATTCGCGCAAAAGACGGAACGATACTCTGGGAAAATAAAAATCGAAGGAACAAGCGTAACTCGGATTTTCAGAAAGCTCGCACTGAGTACTTCAAAAATATCTTTTCATCGATATCAGGCGATCCCAAAATATATGCGCTGCAATCCGTAGGCTCAAAGGCAACTCAAACAGTGTGATCCCTAGCACACTTATCTTTGATAATGTGGAATATACTAATACTTAGCTAGTAAACAAATTTAGCGATCACTTTTTGCATGCGGGTATTGCAAATAACACTGGAACAAGCAATAGTACAAAGGATCTATGTGGATATATATCATCTGACTGTACCAACCCCATCTTTCTTTCCCCATGCAGTGGACATGAAATCTTTAAATTAATAAAGTCTCTGAAACCAGATAGCGCAGCCGGATTTCATGAGATCAAAGCAAGGCCGATAATTCATGTTGCTGATATATTATGTGCCCCGCTTTGTCATATATGCAATAGCGCGCTGGTTACCGGAATTTTTCCTCGTAATATGAAAATAGCGAGAGTAGTAATTTCCCCAAGGGTGAATCCTTTAATGATCTAAATAATTACAGGCCAATATCTGTCGCACCTCTTTTTTCAAAAGTATTAGAACTAATTTTAAAGAACAGGTTAACCCAATTTCTGGATCAAGAGCCGGCACTTGTCGGCCAGCAATATGGTTTTCGCAAGAATAAGTCTATACAGAGGAGGCACTACTGAGTGTTAAAGAGGAAATACTCGATAATTTCGAAAGTAAGTTATACACTGTCGGAGTTTTTCTTGACTTCAGGAGCGCTTTTTATTCTATAAAGCATCCACATTTTGTTTCAAAAACTACCTTTATATGGAATTCGAGGCGTTACCTTAGATCTTATTAATAGTTATTTTTCAGATAGACTTAAATTTGTAAGCCATAATAGCGTATCCTCAGAGTTAACGGAAATAACGTGCTGCGTACCCCAGGGATCCATTTTGGGTCCCCTATTTTTTATCATTTATATTAACGATATCGTGAATATACCGCTTACACCTTAAATGGTCCGCTACGACGACGATACCAGTTTATTTTTCTATGGTAATAAATTAGCTGACTTGAAAACAGCGGCAAATAATTGGTTGCACGGGCTGCTGATACGGTTGTCTCTCAACCAATTTCAACTAAATGTGTCTAAAATTAAATGCACCGTTTTTAAACCTAGGAATAAACCTGATGACACTGACATTTCTTTTTGTTTTGATGCCTGCGCTATTGAACGGGTATCGGTCTTTAAATTTCTGGGAGTATTGTTCGAAGAACATTTGAACTGGACTCATCATGTAAACAAATTACATACTAGCATTTCTAGGTCTAATTGAATGTTTTCAAAAATCCGGCATCTGGTTCCGACTCGGCTTAAACGTCAGCTGTATTATTCACTGATACATTCTGAATATATTTCTGCCTACTAATTTAGGGCACTACAAGTTCGTGGCACTTGGGGCACTACAAGCACATCAGTCAGTTTCCACTGACTGATGTGCCCTGCTATTCTTCTTGGGTACAGTTGCGTGCGATGTGTCTTCCGGCCGCACCCGCCCATTTGTGCCTTGCTCATATCGTCGTCAAATTTTTGCTAATCTCCACAAAGCCAGTCACCCAGGCATCCACGCCTCACAACGTCTAATCACCACATGTTTTACGTGACCCGGCATCAACAAAGGCGTCCGGCGTCGGACTCGCGAGTGCTTTCATTGCCAACGTGCAAAGACGACGCGTCACACCAAATTGCCTCTTCAGCGTTTCTGCTTGCGAAATTGCCGCTTTGACCATACTCACATCGATATCTTCGGTCCGCTTCCTTCATCGCGAGGAAAGCGCTGCATCATCACCTGTGTCGAACGCTACACACGCTGACCAGACGCACTCCCACTACACGATATCACAGCATGATCCGTGGCATCAGCTTTCCTTGCCGGATCGATATCTCGCTTCGTCTGCCCGACTGTGGTAACTACGGACCGCGGCCGTCAATTTGAGTCCGAATTGTTCAGATCACGGACACTTATCCTCGGTGTACGTCATATTCACACAACTTCATACCACCCATCCGCTAACCAATTGGTCGAACGCTAAACAGACAGTTGAAGGCTGCACTCATAGCTCGAAAGGCCCGAACTTCATGGGTTGACGATCTGCCGCTCGTACTGCTCGGAATTCGCTCAGCGATAAAAGAAGACCTCGCGTGCACACCAGCCGAAATGGTGGACGGCACCACCTTCCGCCTACCTGGCGAATTCGTCGCCTCTACTGCAACCGCTTGTCACAACGTCGAACGCCTGCGCCTTTCATGCCAACGCCTGCGTCCCACACCTGCCCGACTACCTTCCACTTATGATGTCTTCGTAGGCAAGGACCTTTCTTCATCAAGTCACGTCTTTGTGCTGCGAGAAGACACCCGGTCTGCACTTTATGGCACTGTACGAAGGTCCATTCAAATTGCTGCTCGACCGTACCGAAAAGACCTTCACACTCAGTAGCTCTAAATGGCCGCACGGACGATGTGGCAGTCGATCGCGTGAAACCAGCGTACATGCCGAACTCAGATGTGTTACTTTCACTTCCCTTATGTTAAACTGTCGCATCGGCGCGAATTAGCCTGAGTATCCTTACTTTTAATATTAATTTTAAATATACGCCTTATTTTCCATTGGGGGGAGGGAGGGGCTGGTATTGGCACGCCCCCACTATCGCTTTCAGCTCCACGAACCCCGAGCGATGCGCTAATAGTGCTCCCACTTACAGCGCCCGCACCTCGTGGCGCAATACGCGCGCACTAAAGATCATGTTCTCTCTCTAGCGTTCACCGTGTGCTGACGTACCCCCGCCGTCAAAAGTTTTCGGAACGCAAAATTTCCGAAAATGATATATTCCCGCTTTGTCTTTGGAACATAGCCTCCGAAACAGAACTTCCAGCTTGTAGTAGTCCTTGCGACCTTCGCAGTTACCTGCTAGGTTAGATGCGCCGTGCACTAACAGAACAGAAATTCGCATTTTCAGTGGAGCCCACGTTCCGTAAACTTGTGGGAGCGGCTGTACATTCCTCGGCTTGCCTACGCACATGCCATCTACAGGCAACATACATCGCGCCAGAATCGCCACCAAACGGCGAGAGGAAGAAACCAACCTACAACGTGTTTGCATGTGTGCACGTCCTCAGAGGGTGGCTTATTCCGTTTTGTAAGCCCACTATCAAATTCTTGTACCGTAGCCTACACGATCTACGCAAGCTTTTCACCTTCCGAGGCTTATCTGTTCTTTGATAAGTGAGTACATGCAAATGTTGGTTTGGCGCTTGATGTGATCGTTGTACCGTTCCTTTCGCCACGATTATTTCAACGTGGGCGCGACCTTCTCGTTCAAGCTCGGCACATGGTGCATTTCTCGTTGCCCTAAACAAAAGAAGTATTAAAAAAGCCGGCAGATCCCACGCACTGTGGGAATCGATGTAATGCGAAGCAGCCAGGAAGGAGCAAATCATGCTTTACATAATTTGCATGTCATGTTTTACATGTTAGGACCTGTCATTTATGTTCGTGATGCAGTCATGTCACTCAATACGAAATTTGGTGTATCTCAAGCTAACGAAACGGCCGCGAGCACGCCATGAGCGTGGCATGCAAGTCATGACGCACATGACAAGTCATGATTTCCATATTACCACTTGTCATTTATGTTCGTCATACAGTCACGTGACTCAATACCAAGTTTGGTGTATATCAAGCTAACGAAACGGCCGCGAGCACGCCATGAGCGTGGCATGCAAGTCATGTGCCTCATGACATGTCATGATTTCCATATTGCCACTTGTCATTTATGTTCGTCATACAGTGACGTCACTCAATCCCAAATTTGGTGAATATCAAGCTAACGAAATGGCCGCGAGCGCGCCATGAGCGTGGCATGCAAGTCATGTCGCTCATGACATGTCATGATTTCCATATTGCAACTTGTCATTTATGTTCGTCATACAGTCATGACACTCAATACCAAATTTGGTGTATCTCAAGCTAACGAAACGGCCGCGAGTGCGCCATGAGCGTGGCATGCAAGTCATGTCGCTCATGACATGTCATGATTTCCATATTACCACTTGTCATTTATGTTCCTCATACAGTCATGTCACTCAATACCAAATTTGGTGTATCTCAAGCTAACGAAACGGCCGCGAGTGCGCCATGAGCGTGGCATGCAAGTCATGTCGCTCATGACATGTCATGATTTCCATATTACCACTTGTCATTTATGTTCCTCATACAGTCATGTCACTCAATACCAAATTTGGTGTATCTCAAGCTAACGAAACTGCCGCGAGCTCGCCATGAGCGTGGCATGTAAATCAAATCATGTTGTTCATGACATGCACGTCCTTATTTGCATATTACCATCTGCCATTTATGTTCGTCATACAGTCACGTCACTCAATCCCAAATTTGGTGTATATCAAGCTAACGAAACGGCCGCGAACGCCCCATGAGCGTGGCATGTAAATCATACTTTTCATGACAATTTAGTCATGATTTTCATGATATGACCAGCCGTTTATGTTCGTCATACGGTCATGTTATGCCATACCAAATTTGGTATAAATCCCATTAACGATACGGCCAGGAGAGCACAAAGTCGTAGGCGGCTAGATAGATAGATAGATAGATAGATAGATAGATAGATAGATAGATAGATAGATAGATAGATAGATAGATAGATAGATAGATAGATAGATAGATAGATAGATAGATAGATAGATAGATAGATAGATACGCTCAAACTCGCCGAAGTTCGCTAAGAAATGCTTCGCATTTAAATATCGAAGAGGGATGAATGCAGAATTCTAGCGACCCTATCTCGTAAAGTGTCGGCGATTTCGAAATCATCATATTACCGCAAAGTATGAACTAAAGCCAGCCAAGGCCGGTTAGAATTTAAAAAAAAGCCGGCAGATCCCACGCTCTGTGGGAATCGATGTAATGCCGAAGCAGCCAGGAAAGAGCAAATCATGCTTTACATTATTTGCGTGTCAAGTTTTACATGTTAGGGCCTGTCATTTATGTTCATCATACAATCACGTCGCGCAATACCACTTTTGGTGTATATCAAGCTAGCGCACTGGACGCAAGCGCACCATGAGCGCGGCATGTAAATGGCGTCGTAGATGACATGCATGCCAAGTTTTTCATGTTACCACCTGCCACTTATGTTCATTATACTGTCACGTCCTGCGCAATACCAATTTTGGTGTATATCAAGCTAGCGAAACGGCCGCGAGTGCGCCATGAGCCTGGAATGGAAGTCATGCCTCACATGACATGACATAATTTATATATTGCCACTTGTCATTTATGTTCGTCATAGGGTCATGTCACTCAATACCAAATTTGGTGTATATTGTTACGGGGAGAAAATGCGTTGCAGATTATATTTACAATGTGTATACAGAGACGCACTCGGAGCCAGGCATACAAGATGGAGACAAGGTCCGCGCGAAATCAGGGAACGTCGCCTTCTTTCATACTGTCTCCGTCTTCATCTTCGATAGCGCTTCGTAGCATCACCCCTGGCTGCGAAGACACCGACCCAGTGATTGATTGGCCTGTGTGATAAGGCTTTAGTCGAGTGACGTGAACTATTTCAGATGATCGGGCAATGGTGGTGTCCAGAGGTTCGACTTCAGATGTGACGTCAGTGACTTGGTGCAGCACACGGTACGGACCAGAGTACGGGGCAATCAACTTCTCGCACAGGCCCACTCGCCGTGACGGCGTCCAAAGAAGGACCATGTCACCAGGGTTGATGTAAATATCGCGGTGGCGGGCGTCGTAGACGCGTCGTTGCTTTTCTTGTGAAGCTTGAAGACGAAGGCGGGCAACCTCACGTGCTTCTGCAGCTCTAGCGATGGCATCACGAGCGTATTCTGATGTATCAAAAATGGGAGGAAGTAGCGTGTCGAATGGCAGTGTGGGGTCTCGTCCGTACCAAGAGGAAGAATGGGAAAAACCCGCAGAATCATGCCAAGACGTGTTGTAGGCAAATGTTACGAATGCAAGAGCTTCGTCCCAGTCCCGATGATTTGGAGAAACGTACATGACGAGCATATCTGTTATTGTTCTGTTCAGCCGCTCTGTTAGGCCATTGGTCTGAGGGTGATACGCAGTGGTGAAACTTGTGTTTGGTAGCGCAGGAGTGCAAGCTGTCTTGAACCACCTTTGAGAGGAAGTATCGACCCCGGTCTGTAATGAGCTGTCGAGGAGCGCCATGACGAAGTATGACATCTTCGAGGAGAAAGTCAGCGACTTCGGTTGCGCAACTGGTAGGCATAGCCCGTGTGATCGCATACCGAGTAGTGTAATCTGTGGCAACAGCTATCCACTTGTTTCCACCGATGGATAGAGGAAACGGGCCGAGGAGGTCGAGATCAACCTTGAAAAATGGTTGAGATGGTATTTCTATGGGTTGAAGGAACCCTGCTGGAAGGGTGGCTGGTGCTTTGCGGTGAAGAAAAAGGTTTGCACGAAGCGATGTAACGACGAACAGAGCGGTAAATGCCGGGCCAAAAGAACCGACGTCGAACACGGCCATAAGTCCTTGAGACGCCCAGATGACCAGCGGTGGGAATGTCGTGCAACTGCACGAGAACAGTCTGACGCATATGCGTAAGTATGACCAGCAGTAGGTCAGGTCCGTCAGGATGCATGTTATAACGATATAGGATGCCATCTTGGAGCACGAACATACGGAGAGAGGGACGACTTGAGGGATCACCCAGCCGGTTTAATGATGTCTCTCAAGTGAGGATCACGTCGTTGCTCGTCTCCGAATGTTTGTAAACGCTGAAAGTGTTAACACGCATGTAGACTCGCCGCTCTCAGGAAGACCTGACGGTCCGCTGAATGCCGCGACAGGCAATCAGCGTCCGCATGTTGGCGACCAGTCTTATAGACGACGGTGAATGAGTATTCTTAGAGCCGTAAATCCGCGCGAAATCAGGGAACGTCGTCTTCTTTAATACTGTCTCCGTATTCATCTTCGATAGCGCTTCGTAGCAACATCACGCTAACGAAAGGCCCGCGAGCGCGCCATGAGCGTGGCATGCAAGTCATTCGGACATGACATGTCATGATTTCCATATTACCACTTAGTCATTTATGTTCGTCATACAGTCACGTCACTCAATCCCAAATTTGGTGTATATCAAGCCAACGAAAGGCCCGCGAGCACGCCATGAGTGTGGCATGCAAGTCATGTCGCACATGACACGTCATGATTTCCATGTTACCACTTGTCATTTATGTTCGTCATACAGTCACGTCACTCAATCCCAAATTTGGTGTATATCAAGGCAACGAAACGGCTGTCAGCGCACCATGAGCGTGACATGTAAATCATGTTGTACATGACATGCACGTCATTACTTTGCATATTACCACCTGTCATTTATGTTGGTCATGCAGATATGTCTCATCGCACCAATTTTTGGATATATCAAGTAATTTCTCAGGAGCACTACGGCCATGGCGTGTAAATCATACTTTTCATGACAAGTTAGTCATGATTTTAATGATATGATCAGCAATTCATGTTCGTCATACAATCATGTTATGCCTGTTATGCCATACCAAATTTGGTATAAATCCCATTAACGATGCGGCCAGGAGAGCACAAAGTCGTAGTCGGCTAGATAGATAGATAGATAGATAGATAGATAGATAGATAGATAGATAGATAGATAGATAGATAGATAGATAGATAGATAGATAAGCTCAAAGGCGTCGAAGTTCGCTAAGAAATGCTTCGCATTTAAAAGGGAAAAAAATATTACGGATCCGTATATGTGCAAGCAGAAAAGCAGAGTGCACAAAGTTCTACTACAACTCATTACGCAGAAATACAGACTTTTTGTTTTTTAGCAGCCACTCGAACAAGACGTAAATTCAGTCACGCGACAACAATGCTACTTTAGTATAGGCAAAACCCCACCTAAACACGTCCAAATAAAACAGGCAAACGAATCAAGCACAGTGCGAAAGCACTCGACTGTCGCCGAAGGGTAGCAGACCATTCATTGGCAGATTGCGCTTATCTCATGCTTAATAGGAATGTTAGGACAGATACGCGCAATACTCTGGCAATGGAAAGCTTATATACTACCGTTAGGCTACCATCAACGCACTTTATTTGCCGAGAATCGGCTCAAACCGCACACAACGAAGCGCCGCTTAGTGCATTTGTATACGTGCCGCTGACTGTCTGTCCACACTACCGCCGCGACGGTGCTGCCTCCTATATGTCGACCTCGCCGCCAATACCGCGAAACACCGGTATATCGCAGGGAGCCGCCGTTGGTGGGGCGGCGAGCGAAAATCCGGAGTGTGACTGCGCCAAGCAGCCCAGTTGCTCTGAGAGCTGCGTGAGGGAACGCCGGAGCTGGCGGTGGTTCTCGGGTGAGCCATGGCCTCAAGATTTTGTGAGGCGGCCACAGCCAACAAGGCCCCCCTCAGGGGCGTCTGCGCAAGCAAGCGTTTGGTGAGTGGCGTCACCACGGACCTGAGCGCATGGGGGGGGTTTCGACCCCCTCCCACGCCTAGCCGTGCGTGTCTTAGCCGTGTCCGGGGAAAAGGAGATCCGGGGGTTGAGCCGACGCCGGGTGATTGGACCTTTAGGGCCCCCCATCGGAGGCGATTCACCCCTTGGGCCCTTGCTTCACGTAGACGGCACCCCTGGGTTGACCCACCCAAGGAAAATCGGCAGTCGCCTCTTCCTGTCTCTCTCTCCCCTTATCTTCGTCTTTCTATCCCTTTGAATCTTTCCTGTCCTCTCCTATCTTCAATTTACTTCCGTTTTTCCAGGCGGCAAGGGTTAACCTTGTGTATGGGCCCTCTCTGGGGCACATAATATTGGGTTATAGTGGTTTTTTAAGCTGGCGCTGGCATGCCTTTTATAAATGTGCTGCCGCGTCCCCATGTCGGGCTCCGTGTTGGGCGGCTGGCATAGCTGCCGTATCGAAATATAATTTATGGCCTCTGCTTCCTTTCCGTGACTCCATGATCGTCCTCTCCCAAAGAGAGGGCGCACCGAAGAGACATTCTATTACTTCCTAAGACCCAAAGAAACTTTCCCACGCTTCCATGTCATTCACTGAAAAGAACGCAAGGACGATCTCGCCTTTTGTTGTCTCTAAATGCCTCACCATTACACTCGGTCTTGGTTATCAGGATACAAGAATGTCTAGTGGGGACCTTCTCCTCGAAGTACAGACTAAGGCCTAGACGAAAACCAACAAAACTAGTCGCTTTTGGTAACACCCCTATCTCAATTACGCCGCACCATTCCCTCAACAGTTCCCGAGGCGTCGTGTCTGACAAAGGCCTACTCGATTTCACTGAAGCAGAGCTCCTCGAGGGCTGGAAGGACCACCATGTGACACAAGTACAAGGGATAAAAATCAGGCGTGACGACAAGGAAATCGCAACAAAACACCTCATAGTAACATTTTGCACTAGTACCCTTCCGGAACATCTTGAAACCGGTTATTTGAAATTGAAGGTCCGACCGTATATCCCCAACTCCCGGCACTGCTTCAAGTGCCAGCGGTTCGGTCACGGCTCTCGGAGCTGCCGTGGCCGCCAAACCTCTGCAAAGTGCAGTTCGCATGACCACCCTGCGGACAGCTGTGTTGAAACCCCCCTGTGGGCAAACTAGGAGGGTGGGCACCCCGCCTAATCTCGCGCATGCCCTGCATGGAAGAAAGAAAAACAAATTATAACGCTGAAAGTAATTGACAGCATTTCGTTCAAGGAGGCGCGAAAACGCCTTTCTTCCGTACAGCGTCCATCATTCGAGGACGTGTAAGGGTCCAGTGCCACAAAGGTTCGCGGCGGCCGCTCGTGCCACACAGAGTGGACGGGCGGCAGCGCCATTGGCCCCCTTCAGCGGAAGCAACCCGGGCTGCTTCGCAACCAAAGGGCATGTAGGCCCACGGATCTGCAGCGCCAGGGCCTTCTGTTCAGGCAGAGAGCCCTAAGACCTCCGCACCCATACGCGGTGACCGCGATCGGGCCTCTTCCGAGATGATGGACACAACGGCAAGTCCAACGGCGTCTCAGGCAACGATGGAACAGCACAGCTCGTTGGAGCGCGCCAGAAAAGCAAAAACTCCCATCAGGGGGGCCTGACAAGGGCCTTTCCGTTCACACAGCACTTACCCACACTCAATATGGAGACACAAATAGTACAATGGAACGTGGGAGGTCTTCTAAGAAACCTCGAAGAACTGTTTCATGAACATTCGCCAAAAGGGCTGTGTGTACAAGAAACACACTTAGAATCCAATAACACGAATTTTCTACGCCGTTATGATGGATCGGGATGATGCTCTGGCGTCATTCGGTGGCGTAGCGGTTATAGTTAGCCAAGGGATTGCATGTGCACACTTAGCACTGCAAACCTCCCTTGAGGCAGTAGCTGTTAGAGCCGTTGTCTTCAACACACTCGTCACCATTTGTTCTCTCTGGATACCTCCACACTACCAACTACACAAACATGAATTCCAGTCACTAATACATGAACTTCCAGAACCTTATCTTATTCTTAGAGACTTTAACGCACATATGAGTCTATGGGGTGACTCTCGCTGCGATGCGCGAGGTCGTCTAATCAAACAATTTATCTTCTGTTCTGGCGCGTGCCTCTTGAATCGGAACGAGCCAACATATTACAGCCACGCTAACAATAACTACTCATCTATAGACCTCAGCATTGTATCTCAATCGCTTCTACCCCTACTCCAATGGACAGTCATTAATAATCCTTACGGAAGCGACCACTTTCCAATAATTCCGAGCACACCAATACACAATGAAGGGTCTCCCACAGGTTCCCAGATGGCAGATAGACAAGGCCGACTGGGAACAGTTTCGAAACGCTACTCACTTAGGTTGGCCTGGTATGTGTGGCATAAGCATAGTGTAGACTAATTTACAGCTCTTCTTATTAATGCTGCCACAAATTATATCCCGCAAACTGGCGTGTCCGCCAAACGACGTGTCCCTTGGTGGAACAATGATTGCCGAAATGCACGCAAAAAGCAAAATAAAGCATGGAGGTTGTTCCGGAACCCACCGACAGCCGAGCATCTTGACAGTTTTAAGAACATAAAGTCTCAAGGCAGAAGAACGCGGAGACAGGCTAGAACGGAGAGGTGGGAGACATTTTTATCCGGAACAAATTCATATACACAAGAGGCGAGAGTCTGGAACATGGTTGGCAAGGTAGCAGGACGACAAGCACACTCACTTCCTCTAGTAAACACACAAGCCGACAGCTTGGAAAACCAGGCGACCTCCCTTGGCGCACACTTCGAACAAGTATCGAGCTCGTCGCACTACATTAATTATCGAAGAACAGAAGATAGAGCGAAAATCCTCGAAACACGAGGCATACAATGAACCTTTCGTCCTAGCCGAGCTACAGGCGTCGCTAAACTGCTGCAATACGTCCGTTCCAGGTTCTAACCGTGTAGTATATGAAATACTAAAACAGCTGCCCTCTGAAACTCAAAAAATCCCTCCTTTCCCTGTATAATGCGGTTTGGTTTTCTGGCGAGATCCCCTCTGCCTGGAAAGAAGCCATTGTTACTCCGATTGTAAAGCAATGCAAGGATACATCTTCTGTTACCAGTTACAGGCCAATCGCACTAACAAATTGCCTTTGTAAACCTGTCGAAAAGATGATTAACCGCCGACTTCTACATTTCCTGGAAACAAATAATCTGCTGAATCCATACCAGTGCGGATTTCGCGAGGGTAGATCCACAACGGACCATCTGTTACGTATCGAGGCGCAAATCCCTGACGCTTTCGTCCATAATTGATTATTTCTTTCGGTGTTCCTCGATATGGAAAAGGCTTACGACACCACAAGCCGCTTCGGCATACTGCGAGACCTCTCACGCTTAAGTGTCCGAGGTAATATTGTCACGCGTATGGAGATGTCACTCCGGTACAGGTGCTGAAAGGATATCCAGTGGAGGAAGACGACGACGTTGTTGTTGTGGGTGAGACCCTCGAGCTGCCTTGTTGGCTTGCGATCCTGTGCGCCCTGCGCAGCGTTACCTAGATCGGCTCTCACGGAATAAACCTTCCCTGTAACATTTTTGGTGAAGGTTGCGGGTCTTCCAACAACCCGGCTCTGGATCTCCGCAGCGGACGCCACCTTTGTCCAACCGCGATGCCTGACAACGGTGCGCAGCCCGCGCAGTCCGCGCCAGCTCCGTCACCTGTGATCCCTTCTCATCTTCTTGACCCTGGCACGTTTTGCGGCACGGACAGCACCGACGTCGAAGAATGGCTCGCCTTATACGAGCGCGTCAGCAAACACTATAGCTGGAACGAGACGCTTATGCTGGCAAATGTTATTTTCTACCTCAGGGGTACAGCACGCGCATGGTAAGAGGCGCATGAGGACGAACTAACCAGCTGGGACGTTTGCAAGCAGAAGCTCCGCGACTTGTTCGGTCGGTCAGTTGCGCGTCAAATGGCAGCCAGGCAGGAACTCGCGTCGCGAGTTCAATCAGCGACGGAGTCGTACGTCGCATACATCCAAGACGTACTGGCAGTGTGCCGTAAGTCTGAAAAAGACATGACGGAGGTCGACAAGGCCAGCAATGTGTTGAAAGGCATCGCTGATGATGCTTTTAACATTCTAATGTGTAAGAACTGCAGCACTGTCGACTCCATCATCTCTTAATGTCGACGATTCGAACACGCTAAAAGCAGACGAATTACCCAACGTTTCACGAGACTTCCGAACACCGCTGCGACTTCTTCCTGCGAAGATCCTGCGACGCCCCGTCCACCCGCGCCTTCCGCGAACATTGCAAGGATTGTTCGCCAGGAACTGGAAGCCATGGCACCCGCTACCTATCAACCCCCTGCGCAAGACAACTGGGCAACTATCTCGCTCATTCAAAGCCGTCGTGCGTCAGGAGTTTGCCAACATGGGCGTCCTAGTTCCTAAAACTAGCAGCCACACGCCTCAGCCCATATGCACTCCAGCCTACAACGCTGACCACCCCGCCGCTCCGCTTGTTGCTGCTGCTACCTCGGCTCCTAGGTTCCCACCACGCTACCGAAATCCATCTGAGTGGCGCACGCAAGACGATCGACCTATCTGCTTTTCTTGCTCTCGTGTTGGGCACATTTCCCGCCATTGTCGGAACAGATGGTATTGCCGGCCAAGCTTTCCAAATGACCGCCGTCAGGATCACGGACAGTATCCGCAACCCACTTTCCCGGATGGCCGCCTTCAGAACCCTCCACCTCGCCGTTCATCTCTACGCTCCGAACCGTCCTACGCCGACGTCGTCGCCCAGAGAAATTGGTCTAGCCGCTGGCCGTCGCCTCAGGGTCACCAGTCACGCTCCCCTCTGCGCCGCCGCTCTCCGTCACCGGCTTATTCTGGAGTTCCCCCGGGAAACTGACGAGTGCAGCTCCTGGAGGTGGCGCTGCATTGACGACTCGGACCGCATACCCTCAACCGGCTACTAACTCAAGACCCAATTTACTTCGGGTGCTCCTTGATCGCCTGGCTGTTACTGCTCTCATTGACACTGGGGCCCAAGTATCCGTTATGAGCTCTACGCTCCGATCCCGCCTAAAGAAAGTCCTCACACCTGCTATGTTTCCTACAGTGCGAGTGGCCAAGGGAAGCCGAACATCCGTTCTCGGTGTGTGCACTGCCCGCGTTACTGTTGCTGGCCACCACACTTCCGTTCTCTTTGCAGTCCTCGACGCTTGCCCACACGATGTCATTCTTGGTATTGATTTCCTAACCGCCCACTCTGCCCTCATTGATTGTTCCACCGGCATTTTACGGCTCGAGTTGCCTTTGTGCTCCGAAGTCGGTTCTACAAGTCGCACTCGGCTACGATCCGTGGAGTCTTTACGGCTACCGCCCCAGGCTGCTATGTACGTCCCTATGTCGCCATTCCCGTCAGTTCCTGATGGATGTCATCTGGTAGCTCCCCTCACTGATTTGACCCTTACCCACAACATCGCACTTCTACATACCATAGTGGTTGTTGCTAACAACACGACGCTACTTCCTGTTTTCAACTTCTCCACGTCGACCCAAGTTCTTGCTCAAGGCATCACCTTAGCCGAACTTCCCACCCTGGAGGAATGTACGATTTCTTATTTCACCCTTGACACCAAGACCGTGGCCAAACCTGTCATCACTCCGCAAAATAAGGCATTCCTGGACAAAATGATATCCGACGACCAGGGGCGTAGCCAGAAATTTTTTTCGGGGGGGGGGGGGGGGGGGGCACCCCCTTGATTTCGGGGAGGGCGCCTCCTTGAAATGGCCATTTTTTCGCTATGTATGTCATGGAGAAAAAAATTTCGGAGGGGGGGGCACGTGCCCGGTGTGCCACCCCCTGGCTACGCCACTGCCGACGACCTGTTACCTTCCCAAGTCGAAGTGCTGCGCGGTGTTCTGTCTTCTTACCTAGACATTTTTGACATCGACAACCGTCCCTTGTGCCGCACCAGCGTCGTAGCCCACCGTATCGACACCAGCGACGCCAGTCCGCTTCACAAACGCCCTTACCGTGTGTCTCATGCTGAGCGTCAAGTTATACAGAAGGAGGTCGAGAAAATGCTCAGAAAAGACGTCATCGAGCCTTCCTCTAGTCCTTGGGCATCCCCTGTGGTGTTAGTTAAAAAGAAGAACAGCTGGCGCTTTTGCGTCGACTATCGCCACCTCAATTGGATCACCAAGAAGGACGTCTACCCTCTACCTCGAATAGATGATGCGCTCGACTGCCTCCACGGTGCCAAATATTTCTCCTCGCTTGACCTTCGATCCGGATACTGGCAAATTTCTGTCGACGACCCCGACCGCGAGAAGACAGCATTCATCACACCCGACGGCCTTTACCAATTTAAGGTCATGCCTTTTGGTTTTTGCAATGCCCCTGCTACTTTCGAACGCATGATGGACTCTCTCCTCCGCAGTTTCAAATGGTCGACTTGCCTTTGCTATCTGGACGATGTCATCGTTTTCTCACCCACCTTTGAAAGCAACCTTCCTCATCTCTCGGCCATTCTTGACGTCTTTCGCTGTGCTGGGCTCCAACTCAATTCTACGAAGTGCACATTTGAACGCCGCCAGATTAAACTACTCGGCCACCTTGTTGACGCCACTGGTGTCCAACGCGACCCTGACAAAGTCCGCGCTGTCCGCGAATTCCCGGTTCCGCGTTCCACGCAAGAAGTTCGCAGTTTTCTTGGGCTCTGCTCATACTTCCGCCGCTTTGTCATCAACTTCGCGGGGACATTGCTGGGCCCCTCACGGATCTCCTCAAAAAGAACGTGGCTTTTTCCTGGGGTGAGGACCAAGCACATTCCTTCACGTCGCTAATTTCCGCCCTGACATCACCACCTGTGTTGGCTCATTTGGACCCAGCTGCTCGAACGGAGTTTCGCACCGACGCAAGTGGCTATGGCATTGGGGCTATACTCGCTCAGATACAGAATGGCACAAACCGCGTAATAGCCTACGCTAGCCGCCTTCTGTCGCAGACGGAAAAAAATTATTCCATCACTGAGCGGGAATGCCTAGCCCTCGTCTGGGCCATCGCGAATTCCGTCCGTACCTATACGGACTTCCGTTCGCAGTGATCACAGACCATCATGCGCTCTGCTGGCTGTCAACACTTAAGGACCCAACAGGAAGACTCGGCCGTTGGGCATTACGATTACAAGAGTACACGTTCTCGGTTGTACACAAATCGGGCAAGCTGCACAGCGATGCCGACTGCTTACCCGAAACCCCGGGGTAATGTCATGCGTATGGAAATGTCACTCCGGTACAGGCGCTGAAAGGATATCCAGTGGAGGAAGACGACGACGTTGTTGTTGTGGTGAGACCCTCGAGCTGCCTTGTTGGCTTGCGATCCTGTGCCAGCGCCGAAAGAAACCTACGACTCCCCCTGCCGGTCGCCTTCAGCCAATTGAAGTCCCAGCCGAGCCGTTTTATCGAGTGGGGTTGGACTTGCCAGGTCCCTTTCCAACTTTGACAAGTAGAAATAAATGGGTTGCAGTAGCCACCGATTATGCCACTCGCTATGCAATCACTCGAGCGCTGCCGACCAGCTGCGCGACTGATGTTGCTGACTTCCTGCTCTACGACATCATTCTCCAGCATGGCGCTCCTTTTCACCTACTCACAGATCGTGGTCGCTGCTTTCTATCTCGCGTGGTTGACGATCTACTTCGGTCTTGTGCTACCCGTCACAACTTCACCACGTCTTACCACCCTCAGAATAACGGCCTTACGGAGCGCCTCAACCGCACACTGACAGACATGCTTTCTATGTACGTATCTGGCGACCACACTGATTGGGACATTGCTCTGCCATTTGTCACCTTCGCCTACAACTCTTCGCGTCATGAAACAGCCGGCTACTCACCCTTTTATATACTCTTCGGTCGTCACCCCTTACTGCCTTTCGACACCCTGCTTCCGTCTGACCTACCATTCTCCACTTCGTACGCTCAAGATGCCATCACCCGTGCCCTCACGGCACGCACAGTAGCCCGCGCTTGGTTATCGTCGTCGCAGAGAGCACAAAAGTCTCTCTATGATCATCGACATAGGGATGCCGATTTTCCTCCAGGCTCTCTTGTGCTACTGTGGCTCCCATCTCGACGTGTTGGCCTCTGCGAGAAACTCTTATCGCGACACGTTGGGCCCTACCGAGTCCTGCGTCAGGTGACACCTGTCACCTATGAGATTTCCTCGACAACTGACTCTTCGGCTGCTACATCCAGAAGAGACGTAGTCCACGTTTCTCGTATAAAGCCCTACAATGGTGACACGCCAATTCGACAGGCACCGGGACGGTGCTTTGTCGCCCGGGGTAATGTCACGCGTATGGAAATGTCACTCCGGTACAGGCGCTGAAAGGATATCCAGTGGAGGAAGACGACGACGTTGTTGTTGTGGGTGAGACCCTCGAGCTGCCTTGTTGGCTTGCGATCCTGTGCGCCCTGCGCAGCGTTACCTAGATCGGCTCTCACGGAATAAATCTTCCCCGTAACAATATGCTGACCGTAATCGAAAGTTATTTGTCTGCACGCACGTTCCGTGTCCGAGTGGGGAATGTTTTGTCTCGAACATTTGTCCAGGATACTGGAGAGCCGCAGAGAGGTGTCCTGAGTTGCACACTTTTCATCATCAAAATGAATTCCCTGCAACTGTGCATTCCATGCAGTATGTTTTACTGCACATATGTCGACGACGTGCAGATCGGTTTCAACTCATGCAATCTCGCAATGTGCGAGCGGCAGGTTCAACTTGGCTTGAACAAGGTTTCCAAATGGGCACAGGAAAACGGGTTCAAACTAAATCTGCAAAAAAGCACGTGCGTCTTGTTTTCCAAGAAGAAAGGCATTCACTGCGACCCTGACATAGACCTACATGGTCAACGTCTGTCTCTAAAGACCAAGCATAAGTGCCTAGGCCTAATATAGATACCAAACTAACATTCATGCCACACATCAAGTACATAAAAAAGAAGTGTTTAAAAACCATGAATATCCTGAAAGTGTCGTCACGCACTACATGGGGTAGTGACAAGAAATGCCTGATGAATTTGTATAGAAGCCTCATACGCACGCGCCTGGATTACGGGGCGATAACTTATCAGTCTTCGACACCAACAGCCTTGAAGATGCTTGACCCTGTCCACCACCTAGGCATTCGTCTTTCCACGGGCGCTTTTGGCACTAGCCCTTGGAAAGCCTGTACGTTGCCTCGAACGAGTGGTCGCTGCATCTCCAAAGATCCTACCTATCTTTTGTATACTTCGTCAAGGTGAACGCGAGCAACGAACTCCCTGTACACTCCACTATCAATGACGTGTCCAGTTCTGTCCTGCTCAGCAACCGCCCTGCCATGAGACAGCCCTACGCACTTTGTGTGAGGAGTCTAGCCGAAGAAATGAGCGTGCCACTCCTTGAACACCGTTTGTCCGCTTCCGTGGCATACGTCCCGCCATTGCAGTGGCAGCTCATCAATTGCGATATATCCTTTGTAGAAGTTACCAAGCACGCGCCTATTGTACATATCCGTACACACTTCCTCGAACTCCAGCATAAATACACATGTCCAGAATTATTTACAGATGCCTCAACGACCCACACTTCTGTGCCCTACGCAGCGGTCGGTGCATCTTTTTCAGATGCCGGTACTTTGCACCCTAACACCAGCATCTTCACAGCAGATGCTTATGCGATTCTTACAGCCGTCAAACACATTCAACAACTAAAATTACAAAGTGAAGTATATACACCGATTCCCTTAGCGTGGTCAAAGCCCTCAAAATTCTGAAAAGACACAAAAGCCCTATCCTCGTCTCGCTCTACTCACTCCTGTGCACGGTCTACACACTCAAAAAAAGCATGTCGTTGTGTGCTGGGTGCCAGAGCACCGCGAAATACAAGGAAACGTGTCGGCGGACCACCTAACTGCATCCACCCAACGAAACCACTCGAAATACAGCAATAGCCATCCCTGCGCTTGACTTAAAACCTTTCCTTAAACGTAAGATCAGGGCTTATTGGCAGAGCACACCGGATTAGCAGACACAAAATAAACGGCACGCTAACAAGCCGCAACTTGGTCATTGGCCGCCAGTATCCCAGTCACGCCACACAGAAGTAACACTTACAAGGCTAGGAACAGGGCACACATACAGTACACATTCATATCTTCCTGTCCGGTGGGGATGCACTCGTGTGCGAGATATGTGGTGAACCACTCACCGTTCTCCAAATCTTAATCCAGTGCAAGGAATTACAGACTCTCAGGAAAAAGCACTTCCCATTACCCTACCCTATTGCAAAAACCAGCGCCGTTCCAGCACCCCCAGCGTGATACCAGTAGGTTTTTTGGCACTGGATCGCACTGGGAACACTGGTACACGCTGGGATTCACTGGCACTTCGGTGAGCGCACTGGGACAGAGCTGGGTCGCACTGGTAGGGGAGTTGGCTTGGGCGCTGTGACGCTGGCGTGTACTGGGGAAGCGCTGGAAACGCTGCAATTTTCACTGGAGTGCGCTGGTGCACACTGGAGCCTGCACTGTTTATTCCTGTGCGTCATACAAGTTCGTATAGTTTATGCGGCGGAATGTTTCGGTGTCGTTGAATATAGAATATTTGATTCGATGGTACCAATTTATGCTGTACAAACAGGTCCCAAACATTTTCACAACTTCTAGCTTCGCAGAGAAAGAGAATGATAAGCGCCAGAGATTATGCATGATATATGCGAAATCACCGTCATTTTTATTTTTGTGTTTGGAATGTAGAAAAAATTGCGTCAATAACACAACGGACCCAACGCTGATTATTTTGTTCTTAGCATAATTTTTTTTTCTTATTCACACAGAGTGAATAACGGCGTTAATTATTGCGGAGCACGTACGATGAAAGCACGTTTTGTGCATGCCCCGCACATATATACCAGTCTCGCATCAGGGATGGGTTATTGTAATGATTGCATTTTGCAGTGTTTATAAGTCTGGAGGCGTCGGTCCTACCAGAAACATCAAATCGTCACATCGCCGCACAGTTTGCGAGATGCAAATGAGCTCTGGCTTCGCAACTCCACCCAACGGAGGCCAGAAAAAATCACAGCATATCCGCGGAGTGAATGATGATGAGTGGGCGAAGCTCCGGAGGTACATCATCAAAGACGTGATGGTGGTTGGTTGCATGTGGTCAAACGATATGCATGTGAGACCATATCGCGATGCCATGTGTTGTATGGCATCGCGATCATCATCGTCATCAGCGTCATCGTTATGACGCATAGTGGGTACATTCCATATGGTGTGCCGTGATGGCAGCGTCATCGTCATCACACAGGGAGATACTGCTGGTTACGCAGGTGGCTACTACGTACTACAAACTACAAGGGACGCACGACCCACGGCAAAGACGTGATGGTGGTTGGTTGCATGTGGTCAAACGATGTGCATGTGAGACCATATCGCGATGCCATGTGTTGTATGACATCGCGATCGTCATCGTCATCACGCAGGTGGCTACTACGTACTACAAACTACAAGGGACGCACGACCCACGGCATAAGGAGCTTCGCCCCTAAAACAGACGTCGTTCGACATCGCCACACCGGAAACGCATCTCTGGCAATGTTTGCCCTTCCACTTACTTCAGCAGCACTTTAGATAACACTTAGGAAGGTTCCGAAGCTTAAATACAGACACTTCAACCATCGCAACTCAGCTGTGCCGAGATCGGTCCTACCCAGTGACTCTCCCAGCGAGCGTTAGGCCTAGTGTGCCGGCCGTGTCCGTCCACATGTTACCGGCACTTCTCGCTTTAAGTACACGTGATTGTAATATGTAAGGATGACTGCAAAGTACAGTCTGGACATTCGTTAACCTAAATGAACCATTTTTCCTTCTGTTCTGAGACATGAGAGGTGTAGCATAAGTGGGAGGTCACGGGATACGGCCTCGTTTCGGCGGGGTCCTCGTGGCCGCCAGTGAAATACCACTACTTTCATCGTTTCTTTACTTACTCGGTGGAGCGGGAAGCGGACCAATGAGTTGTCCACGCTTCTAGCGCCAAGCGATGGGCCCTCGGTTTCCCTTCGGGGTGCCGGTGGGGCCTGCGCGACCCTGGAACGGCAAGACCCTGGAACGGCTCCTGAACGGCCGCCTGTATTACTTTCTATGGAAGAACGGGCACGTTCATGGCCGTCAATTCGGCTTCACGCACAGCAGAAGTGCGGTGATGGCCCTGGTTCAGTTGAAGGAGACCCTCCTGCAGCTCAGGGCTTCGAAAACGCCCGCGGTGTTGATGTCGGCTAGACTTTCAGGGCGCCTTCGACAGTGTGTGGCACCCTCGAGTGCTGGGGTTTTTCCGGGAGCGCCGTGTGCCTGCTAATTTATACCACCTGCTGTGGACGTTCTTGCAGCAGCGCTCGGTGGTCTTTAGATCGAATGCCGGCGAGCTGGTGGCGTACCCCTATTTGGGGAGTCCGCAGGGGTCCCCGGTCTCGCCCATGCTATGGAATGTCGTCATCTACGACCTTCTATGCCTCCCATTTCCCTACGGGCGTTACGATCCAGGCATACGCCGATGACACCATCATCGTCATCCCGGCAGAATCCCGTGAGCGCCTGGGAGAGGTTGGGTCCGCGGTGCTCAGGGACGTAGTCAGGTGGACCGTTGGGGCGAGGGTCACCCTTAGCACAGAGAAGACTTACTGCGTGCTGTTCTCTCACGGACACCGCGGTATGGAGAAGTGGCGCCCGTCCATACGCCTGAACCCAGAGGATAAGAACCTCACTTACAAAGACTCGCTGCGGATCCTGGGTGTCGTCTTTGACACGCGCTTCTCATTTTTCAAACATGCGGAATTCCTGAAGGAAAAGACAGAACTGCTGGTGGCGAAGATCGGGGTGTTAGCTCGCATGCAAGGTGGCCTCTTGCGTCCCGAACAAAAGGTGACGTTGTATCGCAGTGTCATCATGCCCACCATTACGTATGGTTCGCCGGTCTGGTGGGACGAGCTATGCCCCGACTGTCGATTGAAGTCCCGCGTCATCTCCCTGCAGCGCGCAGTTCTCCTGAACCTGTTGGGGGGCGTTTAGGACAACGCGGACGACGGCACTTCAGGTGCTCATGAGAGCTCCGCCGATCACCTTAGAGCTGGAAAGGGTCAACGCGGAGTTCCGGCTGCTGGTTGCGCGTAAGCCAATACGGTACGGAGAACTGTCCTTACGCCCCGATCACGTCCTGCCCGCTCTGGACGTCTGGCAGGATCACCCCGCGGCCAGACACGCCTTCCAGTTTCTGAGGCTCACGCGGGACGAAGGCGCGGCGGATGTCCCGCTTGCCGGGAATACACATGTACACGGACGGGTCATTCACGGATCGCCTGGCAGGGGCGGCGTTCATTGTGCTGGGACCGAGTGAACGAATCGGAGTGGTGGGCAGGTACCGGGTTGAGCACGCCACGAGTGCATACTGCACGGAATTCGTAGCAGTGATCGAGGCGTTGCGACACGTAAAGAACAAGGGCTCGGCCGCCGCCGTTCGATTATACACAGATTGCCTGTCCCTGCTCCAGGCGATTTCCGAGTACCGGTCAACTGACTCGAGAGTCCGGGACGTAAAGATTCTCTTGCGGGACATTTCCGCCGTGACCGAGATTACGCTCTACCACGTGCCGGGACACTCGGGGTTATTCGGCAACGAGCTGGCAGATTTTCTTGCGGCTCGCGCGGCTCGAATGGGCGACGCGAGGCAGGCTCCACTCACTCCGAGAGCGGTCCACGGTGCATTGAGGAGGGAGCAACTCCGCCGCTGGGAGCTTGATCGGAGAGAGGACAACGCCGACACGGACCTGTTTAAATGGGTTCCGCACGTCCTAGACACACCTCCTTGGTTCCCGCCCAACAAAGCACTGGTCACCTTTTTAACGGGGCACGGCCGGTTCCATTCATACTTTCACAGGTTTAACCTGCTTGCGGAACCGGTCTGCTCATGCGGCGCCGCCTGTGACGGAACCGACCACTACCTCTATGATTGCCCTCTAACGAAACAGGTAACAACAAAGATACAGCCGCGTGATGATTACGAACAAAAGAGGTACGCGTCTTTGCTGCGACACGCGAAGAATCGCGCTCTGTTCATAAGGCTTGTAAGCTAGTTGGAGACACCATCCCCGACCTCACTTGAGCGCGCGGTGCACTTCGATTTACACGTTCACATTTGCACGCGATATCATGGCGCGACAACACGCAAGGGGAAAAGCAGTTGACAAAGGACACACCCGCACGATTGGGATGATGTGGAGGTGGAGCCGCCCTGTAGGCCATGCACTGGCGAGGGTGAGAACCTCGGCGGCCTCTGCCTGCCGCATTGCCCTAGTCTGCGGGCAAACATCATGGTAAAACCGTGACGCCATTCTCGTTCGACGACGGCCTACCGGGACCTCACGACTGCGTCGGTGAACACAAGGACTCACCGCGGAAAGGCAACTGTGCGAGCAAGCGGACTGGTGACACGCTGTCGGACAAACGCTATGTAGAGTTTCTGTTTCCCTTTTCTTTTACATTCCTTCCTTCCGCCCTGTTGGAACGATACGCGCTTATGGACGATGCTTCAAGACGCCATGTACCTGACAATGGGTGAACTTGTGTGTGCGGAGGAGCAGTGTTATTTTTTTAATTTTATTTTACTCCTGCCCTCTGGCATTTCCCTCTATTGTCTTTCTTACTTTCTTCTTCTCGGTCCTCCGCTACCTCCTTCCTCTTTCTTTCTTTTCTTCCTCATGCTATAACCTTACCATTTCCTGCTGGGCTTGTCCCAGTCGTCTCCTGTCATTCATTAAATGCTCCGCGAGGTATCTGTGCTCGGTGCGCCCTTAGGACACAATTACGTTACCTTTAGCCCACATTTTTTCCCCTAATTGGCTTTTATCTAAATTAGCGCTTTGGGTATTAATTAAAACCCCAATTCATTTATCTTATATTGGCTTTAAACCTGGTATGCTTGATGCAGGAACAGGTTTTCCCTCACCTTTATTTTTGGAGTTCTTTTTCTTAGAGGTGGGAATGAAGTTTGGATTTGGGGCGGAACATCTGTCAAACGGTAACGCAGGTGTCGTAAGGCGAGCTCAGCGAGGACAGAAACCTCGCGTAGAGCAAAAGGGCAAATGCTTGCTTGATCTTGAATTTCAGTACGATTCGAGACCGCGAAAGCGGGGCCCCTCGATCCTTTTGGCTTTAAGAGTTTTAAGCAAGAGGTGTCAGAAAAGTTACCACAGGGATAACTGGCTTGTGGCGGCCAAGCGTTTATAGCGACGTCCCTTTTTGATCCTTCGATGTCGGATCTTCCTATCACTGCGAAACAGAATTCGCCAAGCGTTGGATTGTTCACCCACTAATAGGGAACGTGAGCTGGGTTTAGACCGTCGTGAGATAGGTTAGTTTTACCCTACTGATGACCGGTCGTTGCGATAGTAATTCTGCTCAGTACGAGAGGAACCGCAGATTCGGACACTTGGTTCACGTGCTTGGTCGAGAGTCCAGTGGTGCGAAGCTACCATCCGTGGGATTACGACTGAACGCCTCTAAGTCAGAATCCCGTCTAAGCACCGCAACGATATCGTGTGCACTTGCGGCGAATGCGGGTAAGATTAGCGCCGGGTCGAGCGCGGCGGGCTGCCGCGCTTCCTGGCTCGATGACGCCAAGTGAACCCAGAGAGCGCCACACCGGAGGCCGAGTATTGTGTCGAGGCCACTGGTCGCTGTCCGGGGCTATGGCTGGCCTGAATCGCTGCAGTGTCAAATCGTCTGAAGACGACTTAGGTACTTGTCGTGGTGTCGTAAGTAGTAGAGCAACCTTCCAGAAAAACAGACGTCGTTCGACATCGCCAGACGTCGTTCGACATCGCCAGGCCAGAAAAACAGACGTCGCTCGACATCGCCACACCGGAAACGCATCTCTGGCAATGTTTGCCCTTCCGCTTACTTCAGCAGCACTTTAGTTAACACTTAGGAAGGTTCCGAAGCTTAAATACAGACACTTCAACCATCGCAACTCAGCTGTGCCGAGATCGGTCCTACCCAGTGACTCTCCCAGCGAGCGTTAGGCCTAGTGTGCCGGCCGTGTCCGTCCACATGTTACCGGCACCTTCTCGCTTTAAGTACACGTGATTGTAATATGTAAGGATGACTGCAAAGTACAGTCTGGACATTCGTTAACCTAAATGAACCATTTTTCCTTCTGTACGGTGTCCGAACAAGGGGCGACGACGATCGATGCGGCGCGTTTTCAGCAACGCACACAAGCTGTCACCGAAAGCTACCGGCCGCACTAGCCGGTACTTCTCTGACTCATATGTAAGAACACATAATTTTCAATCGGTAATTTGGTACTCCTTAGTGAACTAATACACTGGCATATTTTTTCAGCGCATTGTATTTGTATTTAGCTGAGCGGTTTTTTCAGTTATAGGTATCGATAGAAATGCAAATATGTACACTGGCACGGCCGCTGTACTGGCGTATCGTCGCTTACGCGAAAACACTACTCAATGTTCAATCATGTACGCACATATTTATCGAACCAGCCATCATAAAACCTCTGTACACGTTGACCAGTAGCAAGAGCGAGAAACGGCTATTAAAAAAAATCGGCAGTAACTGTCGACAAACCGTACCTGCTGCTAGGTCCACTTCATATTTTTCGTAGTTAAGGTGCGAATTCTTAAAGAAATTTAGCGCTCTTGCCATTATCGGCATGTCATTCGGTGCCGGCAGCCGTTCGTTTGTGTCTAATAAAGGCGCAATTGTTATTTGAAAAGGAAGATCGCGTCTATCGTGACTGTGCGACATGTAAATATGAAGCCGAACGGTGTGTTTGTTGGTTAAATAGTTGTTTTACAAGCATATCGCCATGTTCGGGCATGGCGTAGTGGGTAGAGCACTCGGCTAGAAATCGGGAGGTGGCAAGTTCGAATCCTCCTCACGGACTTTATATGGACATTTTTTTTATTGCGTTATTGCGTTCTACGTCCCTTCTTTCACTTATATGTTTACTTATGGCATATAGGCACCGATGTTTCAACGCTGTAGAGCCGTTTTGCGCGGGAGTACCCAGCGCTTCCCAGTAAAATGCCACTACAGCGTCCCAGTATCCAGCGCGATACTGGGCCTATAATCCGGCATGGCGCTGGACGCTGGTACCCAGCGGCGCTGGGTTTTGCAATATGGTAGCGAGAGCAAATACCACATCATCCATCGATGTTCATCGGTAGGGATCCACTCTTGAAACATCAATCATTGTTCGCGTTTTTGAAAGATGTTCGTACTTTTCACGTAATCTACCCTGGTAATCTGCAGCACGACCTCTGAAGAGAGGTCGCAGCTGCGGTAGTTACACAACAAAGCACCTGTCTGGCGGCCCTTGGACACAAGGGCTTTGAAGAGACATTTATGCTCTATCATCTCTCCATAGCTTTGTCATCAGAGCTATTTGCCTCATTTTCACTCTAAACATTTCACGTCACTCTCATGATTTGAATACACATATGTTTTACCCGCCTTTAGTGCGAGGAATTTTAGGCCCTTATACAGCCAGTCACCATACCGACTGCTCACATCTCTTCGCTCATGTACTGGCGCTCTTTGGCCATGACATGGCCCTTGAGCCAATAAACGCCATATGTCATCATCATCATCACAGCCAACAAGGCGTTGTTTGTGTACAATGCTGGCAAGGCGGCAGTAGGCATCTTAGAGTTAGGCGCTATCAAGGCGTTACTCGTGACGAGGAGTTGCGCGATGGTATACAGCAGCTTCGCGGCGTTGTCGGGTGACACGCATGTGCATACACCCAAGGCCGGCATCTGCGGGGAATACACCGACTCCGGTACTCATGGTGGTACAATGCATGACCTAGGACGCGTGGACGGCGTCCCTTGGGAACCCGGATTTGGTCACAGTCCTGGAAACGGTATCGATGATATTGAAAGCGTCAACAGCGTTGCCAGGCAAGCGGAAGCCGTGTGATATCGTGTCCTGAACTGGTATTGCGGCGTCAATGAAGTGAGCTTGAGCCGCCGAGGAGGCCTCGACGCCGTCCACGGACGGTGCATGCAGCGCCGTCATGTTGACAGGTGCCGAGGAGGCATGTACGCCGTTCCTAGGCGAGAGGAGCCCGTGCGCATTGTTGGC
>JALIZH010008912.1:0-43221 GCA_030522465.1 Rhipicephalus appendiculatus | reverse complement strand
GTGACTTATTTTCAAGTTCATCTTGGCGCTTTTCGACCCGGTCCAACTGGGTTGCAAGTGAGGAATTTTCAGATTTCAGCTGTTGGAAATTGGCCCTTAACTCTTTTAGGCCACCGACGTCGCGTTCAATTGCGGCTATTCGAGCCGTAAGTTATGTTATCTTATTGTCAGCAGCCTTCTGATTAGCTTTAATGTCTTTGAGCGCCTCGAGAACCTTACCCTGACCGTCGTGTATTTTTGGCAGTGAACGCAATGCCTTAAGAAGTTCCTGTTCTTGTTCCACAGTGAACGGTCCCGGAGTCATTTCGACGTCCCCTGACATCAATAAACGCCCCCACAGCACAGAAAACACAGCCCGAGATTTCTCTGCAATTGTCACGCGAGACCAGTCATATCGATAAACGGAATCGCGACAGTAAGGTATACGGACCTGAAGAGCAAGAGACTGTAAGTATCCCGTCCTCATGACAGCACCGAAACCCAGCGGCGGCTGGCGAAACAGGCTCTTAAATAGTTCGTGGTCACATGACGATACACGCAATGCCCAGGCTGGTTGAGTGACGATATGCTTGATATCCGGGAAGGCAGCTGTCAAATCCAGCGCAACGGAACGCGGCTGGCAGCCATGAAGCACCGGGCACTGTTCGTTGTAGCATGGTTCGTTGATCCAAAAAGGGCGTGAATTGCGCATCGCACGAGACGATCTAGCGCCTGCAAAAGGTGAAGAGCAATAGACTGTAAGTATCCCCGTCCTCATGACAGCACCGAAACCCCGGTGCTGTCATGAGGTGCTTCCCAGGTGCTTCCACCTCCCCGACGCGCTGACCGACCACGCGCCGTACGCATCACTACTCGCATTGCGTGTAGCATGCCTCATCGGGCCCGACGTATCTGCATCCGTCGATTTCCGTGCGCATGCCAGCACACCAGACGCAGCTCAACGCTGGGGTCAACGCTGCGTGGACATAATCCACACCAGCACTACCGGCGCACTGCCAAAGTTAGCGGCGAAGCTTCACGACACCCGTTGCGCTCTCGATCCACCCGACCATGTCATCGTGGGACACGCATGTGCATGACCGCAGCGCCCTGGCGCCTACTTTTTCGACCCCTGCACTTCTCCCACTGCCGTCCACTGGAAAATCATAAAGACCACGTGCCTCCCCACATGGACGACTTGGACTGCCCACGGACCCTTTCGTCTTGCGTTATCAACACTTTTGTATATACGACCTCATATTTTCATTCCGGCTTCATTTCTGCGTGTGGGAGTAACCTGACGCGCTAGTGCAGACCGGAAAAATGCGACCAGAAGAAGGGGGAAGGAGGGCGGAGGAAGGGAACAACAGTGGCGAGACGACAGGTTCCGCGGCGGCCACCCGCTGTGCCACAGTAGTGCGCGCCGTCGTGCGGTTGCCGATGAGGTATGCGGCGGAGGCCCGGCATCGGGGCTCTGGATAGCCGCATATAGTATTTCGCACTGAATTTCATCTTTGTTTCATTTCCGCTTCCTGTCGCCGCAAAGCTTGCCTACTTGCGCGCGTAAATTTAGTAATTGACGTTCCTTCCTAATGTAGATATCATACGCAGTTTAAGTACTATCGCAAACACAGTCACACATTTTTGAGAGAGCAAACTACAGAGACGTAGGAATTTCTGAAGACGCCCCGAAGTGAGTTTTCTATGGTTATCCGGAATATTCTATGTGCACGGCTCGACACTGTGTTTAAACAAAAAAAAATTATGCGTTAGTTGTTACAGAACAGAGGAATGCCAGCAAGAGAGAAATTATCACCAAAAGTGAGATTTTTAACACGAAGACGGGAGGGAAAAAAAATACAGCACACGACGCAATGAGCGCGAACTATCAACTGGTTAAGGGGCCGCATAAAATGCGGCCCCGTAGAAGGAGTGTGTCAAACAAGCATACGCAGATGCTCATATAAAGACTGCCGGTTACAGGGCGACAATGCACAAAAGGGGGATAAAAAAAAAAAGACACCAAACAGAAAGGAAAGGAGAGGCCACGGTGCACGGAAGCAAGATCGAGTCAAAAAGCTTGTAACTTTTGCAAAATCTACCTCAGCCGCTGTTAGAATGATAGAAGGAGCACCAACAGAAGCATAATAATATCTGGGGTTTAACGTCCCAAAACCACGATATGATTATGAGAGACGCCGTAGTGGAGGACTCCGGAAATTTCGACCATCTGGTGTTCTTTAACGTGCACTGACATCGCACAGTACACGGGCCTCTACCATTTCGCCTCCATTGAAATGCGACCGCCGCGGCCGGGATCGAACCCGCGACCTTCGGGTCAGCAGCCGAGCACCCTAACCGCTATACCACCGCGGCGGACACCAACAGAAGCATCCTCGCCTTCCTCGATGATGTTCATGGTCTCTAAGATTGTTTGAAGCGTTTCTTCTTCGGGACAGGCTACTCCAGCTGTTCTTTCAAAAAAAGTATTCTTTTTTTTCCTTCCCGTGTCCGTGGGAACAAAGCGAACTTTTGAAGATGAATCGACATCAACTAGCCCACCTTGTAGCTCTTCTCAAGACAGCATTTGTACTTAATTGTTGTGAACCGGAAAATCTCATAGCTAGGTGCTTTTGTTTGTTTCTAAGCTTGACGCTTGCCCTTTAACTGAAGTCAGTTTCGTGACGAAAATGATGCGCGTCCATTCTTTGAAGACGCTGGCTAAAAGCACTTGTGTGTTGAAAATAGACAAGCGATCAATTCTGTAGTGAGGAAATGTCAGGTTGCACAGAAGATAAAGGTAACGCGCGTTTCTGCCACGCGCGTTTCTAATTTTCACAGTTGCTGTATGCGGTTTTCGCCCACAAAGACTGTGAGCAACGCTCATCGCACACCGCGCCTTTTTGTTCGAGAAGCTTCGCGATTGTTGATCATTTTGTTAAGATTGCGCGCAAAGCGCGAGCACTCGAGCTTTATTCCAGAGCTTGCGCGACAACCAGCGATAAGGCTGGAATATTCGATGCCACACTTATAAATGCCGACGCGCTTCACCACTCGTCAGTTGATCGACGGCCGACGCTCTGTTCGCCGCTATCAGTGCCAGCGTGTATTGCTGTAATCTTACTTTCCGTTTACCGGCCACAAGTTCGGCCTAATAAACAGTTTCAGCTTGGACACGTCGCCTGCTGCCTTCGTCGACGTCACAACCACGTGACATCTGGTGGAGGTGCTTTTCGTTCATGTACCGGACACCCCTGTCAAGCCGTGAACCCAGCCCAAGTCGCCAGGAAGAAACCGACACCATCCAGGAGAGTCGAGCCAGCCGGAGACTACAAGGACTGGCACCACAATACGGACTCCTACCTGACAAGCCAAAAGGCACGGCGACGAAGACGACAGGCACGATGACGGCCGCTGCGTCCCCTGCAACGATCGTGATCCAGCCACAGAGAGAGCCACCGACTTTCCATGGATCGCCAAGCGAGGACTCCGAGACATGGCTGGAGACGTATGAACGAGTCGCTGCTTTCAACAACTGGGACTCCGACGAAAAACTGCGCCGCGCCTACTTCTACGTGGAAGACGCCGCGAGGACGTGGTTCGAGAACCATGAATCCACGTTACAAACCTGGGATATCTTTCGGACGACGTTCCTAAGCACGTTCACCAGCGTGGTCCGCAAGGAACGAGCCGCGGCTATGCTGGAGACCCGCGTGCAGCTGCCCAATGAAAGCATCGCTATCTACACGGAGGAGATGAATCGACTGTTCCGGCACGCCGACCCCGCCATGGCTGAGGAGAAGCTCCGTTTCCTGATGCGAGGTGTCAAACAAGAGCTGTTTGCGGGACTTGTCCGCAACCCACCCAAGATACTCGACGAATTCCTTACCGAGGCCACGACAATCGAAAAGGCACTTGAGATGCGGAGAAGGCAGTACAACCGCCCCTCTTCAACAACCAACTATGCCGAAGCTCATGCCCTCAGCACCAACGACCTGCGCGAGACCATCCGAGCGATCGTGCGGGAAGAGCTGCGCAAGCTGTTAACTTCGCCGCAGCCTCAAGTGGATTCGATCGCCGACATTGTCCGCGAGGAAGTTCATCAATCGCTCGGAATTCCCGAAACACCGCAGCCTCATCCGTAGGCCATGACCTACGCCGCTGCGGTCCGCCGTCCTGTGCCCGCTCAGCGACAACGTCAAGACAGCGCGTCGCCACAGTTCGGCCGCCAGACACCGCCACCACCACCGACGCCCTACCGTCATCCTGTCGGCCAGCGCTATGCGCCGCGCTACGCGCCAAGGAAGACCGACGTCTGGCGCGCCCCTGACAAGCCGCCCGCTCTGCTACCACTGCGCGGAGGCCGGCCACACGTACCGCCGCTGCCAGTACCGACAGATGGGGCTACGCGGATTCGCCGTCAACGCGCCGCGTCCGCAGCCATGCGAACGGCCTCGCGACATCGACGACTACCTCACCGGAACACAGTGGCAGCAACGACGACCTTCCCGCTCGCCGTCGCCCGGCCGCTACATGTCACCGCACCGCCGGCAGTACACTGGCCCAAACCGGGGCCGGTCGCCTAGCCCGTATCAGGGAAACTAAGGGCAGCAACCGATGGAGGTGCGGTTGCTGTACGACGAAATGCCGAAGATCCTCCGCGGCCGCCGACGACGACAACGCCACGACACCTGCAGAACACGGCGCGAAGCAGACGAAGCCCTACCGACGAAACCTCGCGGACCGAAGAAGACCTGACGACGCAGCATGGAAGCACCGCAACACATCGACGCAGCCGTGATCCGACGCCGCTACCTAACCGTAACGCAAGGCGACGGACTAGCGACCTCGACGTTCTCATCGACGGCCACAACGTCACCGCTCTCGTCGACACTGGGGCCGACTATTCCGTCGTCAGTGGGCCATTCGCCACCAAGCTGAAGAAAGTAAAGACCGCTTGGAGTGGACCCGAAATCCGGACAGCTGGAGGCCACCTGATAACGCCGATTGGTGTCTACACGGCGAGAGTCACCATCAATAACAGGACTTATCCTGCGAGCTTTGTAATCCTACAAAACTGCTCCAGGGATGCGATACTTGTAATGGACTTCCTAAGTGACCACGGCGCCGTCATCGACCTAAGGTCTGAGTCGATAACACTAACTTCAGAAAAAGCGCTGCCTACCCAGACGACGCCGCGGAACCATGCATTGAACGTGATAGAAGAGCACGTCACCGTTCCGCCTCTCTCCAGCGTCATCATTCCCGTCGGCACCGAAAAACCCACAGACTTCGAAGGCGTCATCGAGGGCTATCAGCACCTGCTTGTAAACCGTCAGATTTGCGTCGCAAGAGGCATCGCCGAGTTGCGTGAAGGAAAGCAACAGTGATGCTCACGAACTTCAGCAACGAATACAAGCATGTGAGCAAAGGCACAACGGTCGCCTACATCGAAGATATTGTGGAAGCCAGCGACGCCCTCGCCCTCGCCGAGTTTACCGAACGTGCTTCGACGAAGCAAGCTCACCAACTATCTTTCGACGTCAATCCGAGCCTACCGACGCATAAACAAGAACAGCTGAAAAAACCTGCTCCTGCAATACAAGGACTGCTTTTCGTCGTCGTCAAGAGTTCGACAGACCCCAGTCGCACAACACCGCATCATAACAGACGAAAGCGCCAGGCCACTACGTCAGAGCCCGTACAGAGTTTCAACGCGGGAACGCGAGGCCATAAAGAACCAAGTCGACGAAATGCTGCTCGACGACATCATCCAGCCTTCAAAGAGTCCGTGGGCGTCACCCGTCGTGTTAGTGAAGAAAAAGGACGGAACCCTACGCTTCTGCGTCGATTATCGCCGCCTGAACGCAATAACTTAAGAAGGACGTGTACCCTCTCCCACGGATACACGACACCCCTGGATCGACTCCACAACGCGAGGTACTTTTCGTCGATGGACCTCAAGACCGGCTATTGGCAAATTGAGGTCGACGAGAGAGACCGAGAGAAGACCGCGTTTATGACACCAGACGGACTCTTCGAGTTCAAAGTCATGCCCTTCGGTCTTTGCTCGGCGCCTGCGACTTTCCAACGGGTTATGGATACAGTACTGGCAGGATTGAAGTGGCAGACTTGCATGGTGTACCTGGACGACGTCATTGTGTTTGCTTCAAACTTCGACGAACACCTCCGGCGACTTGACGCAGTACTTCAAGCAATCAAGGCCTCCGGACTCACCCTCAAGCCAGAAAAGTGCCGCTTCGCATACGAGGAACTCCTGTTCCTGGGTCACGTTATCAGCAAGTCTGGGAGTTCGCCCCGACCCACGGAAAACAGCTGTCATCGCTGCCTTCCCGCCGCCCACTGACAAGAAGGCCGTACGCCGATTTCTCGGCTTGTGCGCCTATTATAGACGCTTCGTCAAGGTATTTTTCACGCATCGCCGAGCCACTAACTCAGCTCACGAAAAACGACGTGGAATTCAAGTGGGGAGCGGCGCAAGTCGAAGCATTTCAAGAATTGAAACGACGCCTGCAGACGCCTCCGATACTTGCGCATTTCGACGAACACGCTGACACGGAAATCCACACCGACGCAAGCAGCGTAGGACTCGGCGCCGTTCTTGTCCAGAGAACCGCCGGCGTGGAAACGGTTATCAGTTATGCTAGCCGGTCGCTATCCAAGGCAGAATCCAACTATTCCACAACAGAGAAGGAGTGCCTCGCCATCATCTGGGCTACGTCAAATTTTCGCCCCTACCTCTACGGGAGGCCCTTCAAAGTTGTGAGCGACCACCACGCCTTGTGTTGGCTAGCTAACTTGAAGGACCCTTCTGGTCGCCTCGCAAGATGGAGTCTAAGGCTTCAAGAATTCAACGTCACCGTCGTTTACAAGTCCGGACGAAAACACTCTGACGCCGACTGCTTGTCTCGTGCCCCCGTCGACCCGCTGCCGCAGGATGACCAGGAGGATAACTTCTTCTTGGGAACCATAAGTGCCGACGACTTCGCCGAACGACAGCGAGCCGACCCGGAACTCAGGGGCCTTGTGGAGTATCTCGAAGGCAAGACCGCCATTGTTCCCAAGGCATTCAAGCGAGGACTCGCGTCGTTTTCCCTTGCGAAACGGCGTTGTCACAAAGAAGAATTTCTCGCCACTTCGAGTCGACTACCTTCTCGTAATGCCTGCAGCACTGCGACCAGAAGTCCTCCAGGCACTACACGACGACCCGGCGGCCGGACACCTCGGACTTTCCCGCACGCTCGCAAGGATACAGGAAAAGTACTTCTGGCCGCGCCTTGCCACCGACGTCGCCCGCTATGTAAAGACGTGCCGAGACTGTCAGCGACGGAACACACCGCCCACAAGACCAGCAGGCTTTCTTCAGGCGATCGAGCCTCCTCGGCGACCATTCCAGCAGATCGGGATGGACCTCCTGGGGCCGTTCCCAACGTCGACTTGCGGAAATAAATGGATCGTCGTGGCTACCGACTACCTCACCCGCTACGCCGAAACAAAGGCCCCTGCCTAAAGGCAGTGCTGCCGCGGTAGCCAACTTCTTCGTTGAGAACATCGTCCTTCGACATGGCGCCCCAGAGGTTCTCATCACTGACAGAGGTACGGCGTTTACTGCTGACCTAACTCAGGCGATCTTGAGATACAGCCAGACAAGCCACCGCCGGACCACCGCCTACCACCCACAGACCAATGGCCTCACCGAGCTTCTCAACAAGACCATCGCCGACATGCTGGCCATGTACGTCGACGTCGAACACAAGACGTGGGACGCCATCCTTCCGTACGTGACCTTCGCATACAACACGGCCGTGCAAGAAACGACGCAGATGACGCCGTACAAGATGGTCTACGGACGGAGTCCGGCAACGACGCTTGACGCCATGTTACCAAACGTCACCGACGAAGAAAACATCGACGTCTCCGCCTACTTACAGCGCGCCGAGGAAGCCCGACAACTCGCCCGCCTGCGAATCAAGAATCAGCAGACGACCGACAGCCGCCGCTACAATCTTCGGCGACGCTTCGTGGAATACCAGCCCGGCGACCGCGTTTGGGTGTGGACGCCGATACGCCGACGTGGACTCTGTGAAAAACTTCTTCGGCGATACTTCGGGCCGTACAAAGTGCTTCGACGTCTAGGCGCTCTGGACTACGAGGTTGTCCCGGACGGCGTTACGAACTCTCAACGGCGCCGTGCGCGACCTGAAGTCGTCCATGTCGTGCGCCTCAAACCTTATTCTTTCTACGCGCGTTAGCGAACCTGAGGACTGCACTTATTGGTTGATTATTGTACTTTCTTGCTGTATTGTTGTTATATATTGTTGCATGCATTTTTTCCCCGTGTTCTGTTTTAAGCATCGGGACGATGCTTTTTCAGAGGGGGGGCATTGCCACGCGCGTTTCTAATTTTCACAGTTGCTGTATGCGGTTTTCGCCCACAAAGACTGTGAGCAACGCTCATCTCACACCACGCCTTTTTGTTCGAGAAGCTTCGCGATTGTTGTACATCATTTTGTTAAGATTGCGCGCAAAGCGCGAACACTCGAGCTTGCGCGACAACCAGCGATAAGGCTCGAATATTCGATGCCACACTTATAAATGCCGACGCGCTTCACCACTCGTCAGTTGATCGACGGCCGACGCTCTGTTCGCCGCTATCAGTGCCAGCGTGTATTGCTGTAATCTTACTTTCCGTTTACCGGCCACAAGTTCGGCCTAATAAACAGTTTCAGCTTGGACACGTCGCCTGCTGCCTTCGTCGACGTCACAACCACGTGACAATAACCGTGTATTTTTCGTGTAAGGAGTCAGCGCCCGAAGGGCTTATTCATGGGCAGCTGGCATAAAGCATTTGTTATCGTTTCTTAAGGACAGACACTGGCTGAAGCAAAAAAAAGTTTCCGTCTTCATTATAATTCTCTTCAATTTAACGCTACGTAAGGCTGTGAGCATCTCAGTGCTCATTGCTTGTATAATGCCAGAATGGATTGGAACATTCTGCAGCGCCTGTAGGATTGCACTATCAGTAAGAGTATTTTTCGCTATACACTACCGTTTTGCACTGACGTTAAAATAAATTTAAAGTCCAGATACGCGTTTAATTGAACATCGCTTCATGAGAATTACTTGTGCTGTTCTTGAGCGCTAACATACAACTGGAAGTTGGCGCTATGTCATCTTGTCCCGGTCTGCTAGGCCGTTTCTTCTTTCCCGTAATGCGCTATACCAGTTCAAGTACCGGAGTTGGTCGCCGAGGCTGGGACTGCACAAGGTTGCACATTACGTTGGATGGGTTCAGGGAGTTAACAAGACTCTGCTAGGTGTGGCAACACGTCTGTGCCAATACTGGGAATTTGATAGGGAATTCACTGAAGGAACGCCGAAATTTCGTATCTATATAACAAAGTAAAATATTCCATTGTATAATTTTCGTTGAAAAAAAAAACGGAAAAATGCCAAACAAAGTGTTGATCCTCGCGGAGAGTAACTGCGGAAGATCATTTCTGTAGATTAATAGGTCATCTGAACAGGTAGTAAATATATACCCGTCACTGGTACTTTGAGTAAACTGAGTGTTAGTCTGGACAGATACTACTGCAGGGACAAACCATTTCCCGGTGAGGGGCTAATCAGGGGTCTGCAGATAGTGAAATTATATCTATAATCAAATTCGAATCGAACAGTGCGGAATAGTGGCAAAAATGTGGAATATTGAATAGAATACCGAATACAATACATTTTATTGAATATTGAAAGAAACAACAGAGAAAGGAAATCTACTCATGTCCTCGAGTACACAACGAGGTGAGTAACTCCTACCGAAAGTCTTCAATTTGTCATGCTGTAACACATGCTGTTCCACATGAACTGGTTTCCGGCTCTCTTGTCATGAAGTTACAGTGTTTCCTACAGATGAAAACATGCACTCACTGGGCACCTCAGTAGCAGGGATGGGAACTTGTCGGAAAGCAAATGTGGCCGTGCCTGGATAAAGTTCCGCTCCTCGCTAATTCTAGTATTTCAAAGTGTCATCTTTTCTTGGGATTAGAGGCTCGTCGAAGTATTCTTGAACCCCATGAGTACGCCGTCCGAGCTCACTATGCTGGTTATTTATTGGCGCTAGCAGTTCGCTAGTCTCCCAGACTGTTCCCTCGTCTTCTTTGCTCGAACCTTGACGTGTGGGAATGACGTTATCTTCTTTCAGATAAATACCGACTCGCTTTCGATCCAGGATATCGCTAATATTATAACTAAACGCCTGCTGTAACGTCTTTAGTGTTAGTTTTAGCTACATCACCCTAACGAAGTTGCCCCATTTGCCTTTATCGCGCTTTAGGTATTGATCTTTTCGAATTAATATACACTTCCAATACTGGCTATTCGAAAGTCGAATAGAACTATTCCATAAGGTATTATTTCATTCCAATTCGCAACACGAATATACACACACCTCTAGTGTAAGTGTGATGTCTGAGTGTTGCTCCTGATATAATTCGTTTAGTAGCCGAGGTTAGGCAACCGTTTTAATGACGACTAGCGACGAGACAGCAGTCAGTGGCCGCAGCTGAACTAGCACGAGCATCAACCACAAAAAGGCATCGGGGAGTTCCGAGTCAATCGATGGGAGGAATGCCTCGGGAGATGAAGTGGTAGTGACATCAGGAGTAATGCTGCTGACGTGAGAGGGTGGCGATCCATCAGGCAGGTGGCTGGAGTAAACAGAATCGATTTCCTCAAGGCGACCGACGAGTTCACCACGGAATAAGGTGACTGGGGAAGAAAACGGGTTCGTTATATAAATGGCGCCACATGAGTTTTCTATAGTGACAACTGCGAATGGGAGAAGGAAGCTCTTGCGAGAGCCGAAGGCTTCGGAGGGTACTAACAGGGCAGTGACCGAGGAAGCTTCGGCGCAAGAGAAGTGGCACAAGAACAGAGGATAGCGGAGGGATGTGGGTGTCCGCAGCGACGACGACTCGAGGAGTTAATGCCTGGTCGGAGGGCCTGTCAGACATCGGCGCTTCACACAGGAGCAGTTCACACATCGGCGACAACTCTAGTTCGGCACGCGCACAGTGAACGACGGCATGATGAGCGGAAATGAAGTCCCAGCCCAAGATGATGTCGTGCGAACATGGTGAAAAGACAACGAATTCGACTATATACAAAACGTTCTGGATGACGAGCCGAGCCGCGCACGCCAGGGAAGGTTGGATGTGGTGGGCAGTTCCAGTACGGAGAGAGACGTCGGAAAGTGGTATCGTAAGCTTCTTTAACTTGCGGCACAGTTCACCACTGATCACAGACACGGCAGCACCAGTATCAACGAGCGCTTGCGCAGATACACCATCAATATGCACAGTTATTTCGTTAGCGGGTGAAAATCGAGGCCTTGAAATTTTCGATATGTGCGCAGCTCTTGCCTCAGGAACTGCGATGGTCAGTTTTCCGCTTGCGCGGGTGGCGGTCGAGGAAGCATCAGAGAAAGGGAACGGCGCCGCGGTGAGGGCGACCGACTCCTGTCGAAGCCGCAGCGACCTGACGACGACTGAGCCGATGTGGGTTGGGACGAAATCGAGTGTGGTGGCTCGGGACGACAGTAGCCGTAACTTGCTTCATCAGCGCCTGGGTGGTAATCACGACTATGACAGTAACGTGCGACGTGGCCAGGGAGACCGCAGAAGTAGCAGATTGGCCTGTTGTCTGGTGTGCGCCAAGGATTAGTTGACGGCGGGGTGGGACGGCGAAAAGAAGGTGGGTTCGGGCGGACAGGCGGACTCGCTGCGTAGAAGGCATTAGGCTGTCGAGTAGGGTCCGCAAAGGGTGGTAGTGACGGCGACGGTCGTCTGGCAACCTCATCGTAAATAAGAGGTGCGGAGATAGGCGAAGGATGGTAGGTAGGAGGCAGAGCGTCAGAAACTTGCTCCTCTATCGCTTTTCGTAGCGTTGGGGTCAGCGTGTGCGCACTGGTCGGAACGTAGGGCACAAGAGACAATTGTCGTGCCACTTCTTCGCGAACGAATTGCTGGATGTGTTGCATTAGCATGGTCTGATCGGTAGAAACAGCGCCAATGGCTAATGCAGATGTGGTGGTCATGTCGAGGCTCGGAAGTCGGGTAGAAATGCGCTCTCTCCGCAGCTCGTCGTAACTCTGGCAGTACTGAGTCACCTGCGCGACAGTTTGGGGATTTTTGGCAACAACCATGTGAAAGGCGTCGTCCTCGATACCTTTCATAATGTGCCGTATTTCGTCAGTGTCAGACATTCCGGGATTGACACGACGGCAGAGGTCCACAACATCCTCAATGTAAGAGGTGAAAGTCTCTCCAGATCGCTGTGCGCGGCCGCGCAAGCGCTGCTCGGCACGGAGCTTGCGAACAGCGGGTCGGCCGAATACTTCTGCAAAACGCGTCCTAAAGGAAGACCAAGTGGGAATGTCAGCTTTGTGATTGTGAAACCACAGCTGTGCCACACCCGCGAGGTAGAAGTGAAGGTAGCCGAGTTTGTCGGTGTCATCCCACTTATTGTGGGCGCTTACGATTTCATATTGGGTCAGCCAGTCTTCGGCGTCTTGGTGGTCGGTGGCGTTGAAAATCACCGGATCTCGCTGTCGTGGCATGCCGGAACAGGTGACAGATGAGGTTAGGGCAGCCGGTGGCTGGGCCATGTCGTCAGGCATTGGCGAGGCAAGGGGTTGGGGTAGAGTCCGGGAGCGGAGTTCCAGGGTGAGGGAAACCAGCACCTCCACCAATTGATATAATTCGTTTAGTAGCCGAGGTTAGGCAACCGTTTTAATGACGACTAGCGACGAGACAGCACTCAGTGGCCGCAGCTGAACTAGCACGCGCATCAACCACAAAAACAGTCTTCTTTGTCTTCCTCTACCAGTGACCGTATTTGTCAGTACACTCCATTTATACTTACCTGTGGGGAGCAACAGTCAGTTTACAGGAGTAGCCGCATGTAAGAACATGTTAAACTGTGTGTCGTTAGTCCCAAGCGTTATCAGACACTGGCGCTTTTAACATGATTTCTAATCGAGGTATTGTGTTTGAAAAACTAGCTCCTCCATCCTTCCGCCTTCTTCCTTGCATTTCATGACAAGATCCTCGGCCAGGCGCGTTTGATGCATTTTGTCCCTTGTGCAAAACAACGCTCCGAGGCGCATACGATGAGATGGCTCCGCCTGTTAGACCGGACGTCGAATGCTCAAGCAGAGAGGAAGCACCCCACCCGTCTTTAATAAGCGTGAAAAGACGCGAGGAGAAAATGGGGGGAGGGGGGTCCCTCGAGCAGCAGCGACCTATGATTTGACGAGCGCGGTCGTCGCCGGTGCGCGTGTTATCTCGCTATGTCGGCAGCCGTCAGCGGGCGGCCCGTGTACACTTCTACGTGCTGCGTTGTCAACACGAAGAGTGTCCGTGGAGCGGCGCCGTATTCTCTTAAGCCAGCGTTTCGTAGGGTTGCGTGTGATCGGATCCAAGAGTTAGCTGCCAGCCTCACTTCGTATAACATTACAATTTGTTGATATCGCATTCATTGCTGCACCCTTGCATTGAAACTAACTTTTTCGTTTCGCCTAGCCAACACACATGCATCGGATACCTTTGCAACACAGAATGTTTCCCGTTTCTTACGATGACAGTTGGGGAGGCTGCCTAGTACACAGAGAATCCCAGGAAAATGGGGAGAAAGTAAAGAAAATTCACTTGGTGGACCTTCTGAGAATAGCCTTGGCTTAGTTGTGGATTTGATCTTAACAGAGGGACTTGTATATTAAATCCAAAGCATTCCTTAGCGGACTGCAGGCATTCTGAGGGTTTTTATCTATCTATCTATCTATCTATCTATCTATCTATCTATCTATCTATCTATCTATCTATCTATCTATCTATCTATCTATCTATCTATCTATCTATCTATCTATCTATCTAACCGCCTACGTCTGGGTGCTTTCGTGATCGCCTCCTTAACTTGGGCTCGTTCAAAATTAGTATGGGGCTTCACGAATAGCGTTTCACAACATGGTTTCACGAATATGTCTGACTAGTCATCAAATGAATAACGTCAAAATCGCGTCGTGCACGTCCTCAAACCCTTTCCTAGAGACACGTGTGGCACATACCCGTATAAAACCTGCCACGCTATGCGAGTATGCGCCACAGGCGGTTGACAGTATATATCTACCCAGGAATGGCGAGAATATACATCAGTGCTTTAAATGCGAAAGCGTTGACCCGACGAATGCAAAAAAATCAAGGGCTCACTAGGAATTGAACGCAAGCATTGAGCGTGGCCATCAAGTATAATACCTCAGAGCCATGCCAGGTCTCGGAAGTGCTTTGGAAAACGACGCTATGCAGGCGTAATGTTGGTGATACGTCAATTATGTTTGCTGTGCTGGCCACTAATCTTATGAACAATACATATATAGTCCTACGATACAGGCGTCACGTCGTGTTAGCGTCAATGGTATACTTAAGCGCCATTCACCGATGTTGGTTTACGTAGCACTTCAGGCGTACCATTCTCGCAAGCACAAAAGCTAGTACATATCAACATAGCTCTTCAGGTGTTAGTAACACTCATGTACGCATCCTTACGCAACTGTAAGAAACTAGTTATATTAACAATATGCGAGTGTTTAACATATGCCCGTGCGTACAATATTTGCACATATCTTTAACGTTTCGCTCAAGAAAGAAATTACACCCTCTTGACCTTCCTTCCGCATGCTTCGCATAACATCGATTCGCATGCTACGTGCGACCTGCCGATTTCTTTTATGTTTTGTACTTTGTACTAATAAATATGCTGAAATACAATGAGAACTGTACTTTTATTTAAACAGTCAATGATTTCCCAGAGGATTTAGTTGCCTCCATTACCCGTTGACTCAAATGGTTTTATAGCGAAAGCTATTATTAGATCTACACAAGGGTCGTTTTTGGCGCCGTAGCTGTCGGCGGCAGCCGGAGTCCATGAGCACTCTCGTAGGATAACAAATAATGTAATAAGATGAAATACCCAGGATGGAACGGGATTCGAACCTGGGTCCTCCCAGTGGCACACCCGTAATCTACCACAGAGCCATGCTGGTGCATGTAACTCTTTTGCAAAAATACCTTATAGAGGATTTATGTCGGGAAGGACCCACGTGAACATATGTTATATAGCGTGGTGGAAGAATAAGATAACAACGAGACGTTACGCAATGCGAATTGTGGATACAGACGTCACACAATATGAATTACGTAAGAGTTGGTCGTAGAGTGCTTCCAACCCATTAGAAACGGCTCAGCCATATTTCTTAGTCGTCATCAGCCATCGCATCAACAAAAAGCGCCAGGCATGCGCGGAAATCGCAGCACAGTCACAGCAATAGTGAACTAGAACCAACATCTAGTTCACTATAGTCACAGCGAAAGCTGTAAGGGCGCGATTTTTAAAACCCTTTGCAAACTTTATTAGGGCTGCTAATACAAGTACGCTTGCAAGGTACCCACTACTCCACTAATCCATCCGGTGGCTGATGACGATGAAGAATTATGGCTGAGTCCCTTGTAATGGGTTGGCAGTATTCAACGAACCACCCGTAATGTAATACATAATCTGTGACGCTTGGTTACACAAATCGCGTTCTGTGACACTTGGTCCTTATTTAAGTCTTCTACCTCGTCATATCGCGCATGTTAACGTGGTTCCTTCGCGTCATAACGCATGTATCGGGTTGTTGTGCGCAGGATTTTCGCGCACCGGCATGGCTGAGTGGTAAAATACTGCGCTGGTACGGAGTGGACCAAGGTTCCGTTCGAACCACGTTCCATCCTAGATATTTTTAGAGACGATAGTCCTTTATGGGATAATTCAACGCAGAAATTTTGTTCTGTCTTTCTGTTTGTCTGTCACACGATTCAGCCACCCGGCCAAAGGTTAAGCTCTTCCTGGACGCCCAGCCACCTTTAACTGGTGTGTGAGTTCATGCTTGTGAACATTGTCCATCAAAAGGCAAATATTACGGATATCTGAGGCGCAACATCAATGCGAAAGTATTAGGTGGTATTTTTCTATTACTAGAAAATACATAGATACGTAATTCTAAAGACCCTAGTGTTTTTAGGCGGCACTGAAAATGTGACGCTATGCACGAAAAAAGCCCTCTACCGGCGATATGGTGCTGCGGCTGGCAGTGGCCTTGGGTTCTGCACAAGCTCATGTTTCCCGACACCGCAGCCAGATGGCGTCCATGTCTCACGCAGCGCCGGTGAATGGAAACGGCTGATATGGATACCCGGCCACTGCGGAGTTAGATGCAATGAGCTCGCCCATGCCTCGGCCTGAGAATTACTCTTCCGGACCTCCGACCCCGGCATATCGCACCCACCCTCGGCTATGCGTATGGACCCGCTCGTAACATACACTGTTATTCTAGAACACCAAAGACTCGAAAGACGGAAACTCCCCCCCGGGGCCAAACCTCAGCAAGGAATCTCAGGTAGCGTGGCGTCGCCTGCAGACCTTGTCCTACCCCAACCCATACATACTGTCCAAGATAGATCCCGACACACACGCATCACAGTGCAGGTTCTGCGCCAATAAAACAGCCACCCTGTACCACATGGTATGGGAATGCCCACACAATCCACCTATGCAAGCCAGGACACAACACAACATTATAGGGTAGGAGGCAGCTCTGTCCAGCTCGTATCCGAAGACCCAAGAGGCCCGCTCTCGTGAAACGGGCGAGGACAGCGGCCCGCGCCAATGGGATCCCGGACTAAGGATCCCACTCATCGAACTTCTCGCGAAGAACACCAAATAAATGTTTTATTCTCTCTCTCTCCTATATTTTATCAAAGCGAGCCAGATGCGGCCGATTCAACATAGATGAGGCGCTGTCTGAGGCAAGGCAAAACATGGTAGTACGGCAGGCAGAGACTATCGTTTTTCGACGCACGCAGATAGGCGGCCAATTTTCCTTTATTCGTTTTTGGGGCGAAGCTCCTTAGGGTGTGGGTCTGGCCCTTTTTTGTAGTACGTAGTAGTAGTAGTAGTAGGTAGCCACGTATAGTGGAATGTACCCACTCCACGTGATAAAGATGACGATGACGCCTGATGACCATGAAGAATAAGCGCGTTCCAGTATAGTGGAATGTACCCACTACACGTGATAACGATGACGCTGACGCAGATGAGGAAAACAAAATCAGGGGAACCCCCTCCTTGTGGTCCGTAGAGCTCTTGAACAAAATCATCATCTACCTCATCGAGTGGGCAAAATTTATGGGGATTGATGGTTTACCAGATTACCTCCGGAGCTTCGCCCAATCATCATCATTCACTTCGTGGATATGGCGTGATTTTTATTTCGTATTTCGAGCGATCGCGGTTGCGGACAACTACGGCCCCCTTGTTGTGATCTCAAAAGAGCTCTCGCTATAAAATGCACATAATGCCTTGAAAATGCGTTGCGATTATCATCCTTCCCCACATATTGACGACTAATGGCGCAGTGGATGGTTCTCTACACGACTAAATTGTGGTTTATGGCGCAGAGGGTACATTGCAAGCGTACTTGTAATAGTAGCCGCAAGAGAGTTTACGAAGGTTTCTAGAAATACCGTTCTTCCTGCTTTGGCTGTCACTGTGCTGCGCTTTCCGTGCAGGCCTGGCTTTTTTAGTTAAGCGAAAACAAAACACCCTCGACTCATTCCACGTATTTCGCACCGCATGAACAAGAACGTCAGCATCTTGACGATCAGATTCCCAGCGGAGCAATGACACTCCGTACCCTTTAGAAAGCAAGAAAAAACAATCAGATGGATGAGCCGTTTACCATGTACGTCTAATGAATAGTTTAGTACGCCAGTGGGGCCAATATCTCAATTCTCACAAGCTGTGTTTCTGGGAGATAGGGTGCAGGTAAAACAGGAGTAGGATTTAGGCTGCGCACTTCCTGCTGTGTTTCTGTGAGGCGTGCGTGTGTACGGTACATGCGTGCGTGCTTGCTTGCGTCAGTGAGGGCGGAGCGGGGGGGGGGGGGGGGGGGTGTCGTCGTGTGTGTAACCAATATGTGTGGTGCAAACTCGTGCTCCATTTAATAAAAGCTGCCCCGCTCATCAAATGAACACCATACTCACATAGACTTCAGTCATGCGTGTATATGTGCTTATTGTACTACCCTTGTTATTCGTTCCCGCACTTGGTGAGTCGTTGTAATTGTTTAAAATATTTGATTCTATTAACTTCATTTTTTGTGCTGGAGACGTGGCCATGGCGCCCTACAATTAGCGCCGCTGTGTAAAAGCCGCAAGTCTATCAGGCCGTCGGGGCCGGCGGTCGCAATTTGCCGCTTAACACTCAGACAGAAACTGATTACCATGAGTTCAGAAGTAACGAAAAGACGTATGCGAGGTGTATGGACTATTCCAGTGCAACGACAGCCATCTTGACCGTGTCGACAGGAGAGAGCAGGTAAGAATGAGCCGCAAAAGCTTCCAGTATGCAACGGCTAGGGAGACCCCTATGGCTGTTGCTGGAAGCTGAGCATGGAGGCAATTTATCGGTTGTGTCTCTGTTCATCAAATAATATTTGTGAACCATCTCTTCATAATAAGATCCCAACAGCTCAATAGGACTAACACAAAACCGACAGTCAGTACCTTAAGAAACATTTTGTTGGCATTCCTCGAACCGATGAGTACATGTGACGACAAAACAACTGCGCAACGCCGAAGTATGAAGACTTATCCAAGAGTGAGAGCACGAGCGCTATCATGAAACTGAGTTAAACAACGTTATGGTGGCGCACACGCACGTGCACTTGTGTAGGCGTTGGTAAGGCGTTCGAGCATTACAGAAGACTCTGCTAGCCCTGCTTATTACGTGCATGGCTTCTTTTTGTGAGAAATAATTCTATAATCTCGTGTGCTAGCTAGTTATCATGCCCTAAAACAACCGAGATGCCCGAAAGAACAGTTTTGGAACCAAATTTACAGCCATGTATAGCACTGTCAGAGTATGCTTTAGCCATAAAGGAGTGCGGATACTATCTTGAGGCACCCTAAAAGGGACATTTTTCGTTCCCATGATATGCCCTACGCACTACGCTCTGTACAGGCTTAAAACAGGCCAAACGTGTAGGTCAAACGGTCAGTACAAGCCTAAAACAAGGCTAGCAATTCCCAAATGAACGAACAGAGTCGGATGAGATATAATTAACAGAAATAACCAACAAGTAATCGGTATAATTAACTTAAAATCTATAAACCTTTTAGAAACCTGCGCCTGAGTCCGGTGCCGCGCAAAAGAGGGCGCCACCACATCGCCAGGTGCGTGATTCCTCCTCACAGCAGGACTTCTCTACTGCCCAATCAGCGCGCGGGGTTTGGCAACCACTCCTCGAAAGACAAAGTCGACGCGACTCAAATCCCGAACTCAAGGCTCAGCGAACAGCCCCTGCTCGACAAACGCGGCAAACCTAACGAGATCAGCCTGTGCCTCGCCAAGTTAACGCTCAGTAGATGCAGAACGTAAGCGGCCGAAACAGAAGCCCGTAATCGTTAAAGCTGAGACCGTTGCGGCTCGTCAGCGCAGGCAAGCCAATCTCAAATTCTACGCAAAGCAAGTGCAAGTGTAACGTCTACATCGCGAGACTAATCCAGCCGTGGTGCGTGAGAAGACAGCTGCCGCGCAACGTCAATAGCTCCAGAACAAGCCAACCGCTTCTGCCGTGCGCGAAAACACGACCGCAGTATTACAATATCTAATCGCCATTACACATTATCGCACATCACAAGACGTTAAAGCCGCATGATACAATAATACGTTCATTGCAATTACATAAGTAGCAAGAAAACAATAACAACAACAGAACGGGAATCGCTGGGTGTCCGCGCTACGCACTTCCTTAGGTTTCATAGAAGTGGAGCTGCAGCATTTTTTAGCCTTCTTAATACCTGTGTCATTATTTAGAACAACCAGCCCAAAATACTTATATATAGCGTCACTACTTCTTTAATTAGGATTACACCTTCCAGAGGTAAAATCATTGTTAGACATAACTCAATAGGATGCAGGACTGGACGAATGCCGACGACATAGTGGCAGAGCCTGAGTTATCTACATTCTCATCGTTCAGTGTTTTCTCTACGCTGATCATCAGAATATATTTCTATCATTGAATTTGCTAGGTTATAACATACTGTATTGTCGTAGCTTCAGCCTAGATGGCCTGGATGTTCTGCGTATCGTTGCTCACCATTTCAATTCCAGTGTCCTACAAGTGTAAAGACGTCGTGACTGCCGGTTAGCTATGCCTTTCGGGCGTACGGCCATGTGTGGCACCAGTGGTTTTGGTTTTGGTATGCACCATTTTGTGGTGCGCTACGTCGCAGGTTGTCACCGATGCCAACGCTCCAAATGCCAACGCTCCTGCATTGCAGCCAACTAAATAACCTCGACCATTCGTCCTTGTGCACCATGAGCTGGTAAAACTTTTCATGTGTGCCCCTTTTGGGGTGAAAAGGGGCTGATCTAAGACAGATTACGCCACACACCCTACCACAACTGGGCTATTGCCAGCAAGTTGTTCAACTGATGTTACCAAGCGTGTCATGTAAGATGTAATGCTACTGCGTACCTGCCCTCAGAAACTGTCCATCTTTCGGGGTAGGCATTTCTTGTCGACCGTAGTATTATGACATCTACAGGGTATGCTCATCTGAACAAAAGCTGTTCAGAGCTGTCATACTGAGGCGAACGGACTGACTCGACATCTAATTTGAACGAGAATTTCGATGCTATACAAATATTAAAATTCGGCGAGATGGTGCATCGCTAACCGGAAAATGTTTTAGTACAAGAACAAGGCATCCACATGAACGAGATACACAGGACGTACGCCCGTACTTTCTATGTCGTTATTAAATGCGAAGCATTTCTTTCCGCACTGTAAGCACTTTGCGTTTCTATCTATCTATCTATCTATCTATCTATCTATCTATCTATCTATCTATCTATCTATCTATCTATCTATCTATCTATCTATCTATCTATCTATCTATCTATCTAGCCGCCTACGTCTGGGTGCTCTCCTGATCGCCTCCTTAACTTAGTGTAGACCAAAATTTGCATGGGAGGGTAAGAGGTATTGACGAATATGCTTGGCTGGTCATTATATGAATAACGTGAAAATCCTGTCGCATACGTCATGAAACCCTTTCCTGCAGACACGTGTAGCACATACCCGTATACAACGGGCTGGGGTATGCGGGTATGCGCCACAGGTGTTTGACAATTTATATTGTTACGAGAAAACGTATATTAAATATTTACAGGCGGTGACAATGGCTGACACAATGGCGGGCTCAAGCCTAGACTCTTCACCCTTCGTAGTTCTCCCCTCAGACCGAGACCCTCTACTGCTTTGTAGCACAAACCCACTACTGCCTGGTGACACTACCCCGCGGCGCAAAAGCGCCGACCCGGCGCTTGTCACGGAAGTGGAGAGTTAGATGGTACATACGGCTTCAGTCTTCCGACGTGCACAACAATAGATGGTGGTAGCGTTGCGTGCACTGAATCGACGACCCGCTGTATCTCGTAAGTGAGATCAGTGACCTGGCGCAGGACTTAGTATGGTCCGTCATAGCGAAATAAGAACTTTTTGGAGAGACCGATGCGACGTAATGGGGTCCACAAGAGGACGAGTGAACCGGGTGTATACGAAACGTCCCGGTGGCGGCGATCGTACAGGTCATTTTGAGACGCTTGAGATACTATGAGCCGTTCTCGGGCGATCTGTCGTGCTGTCTCGGCTCGTGCTATGGCGTCGCGAACGTAAGTGACAGGTGAGCTTGAACCAGCGGGAAGGAGTGTATCCAGGGGTAGAGATGGTTCACGTCCATAAAGAAGGTAGAACGGGGAATAACCTGTGGTGTCATGCATGGAGGAGTTATAAGCGAATGTCACGTAGGGTAACGTTGCGTCCCAGTCGCGGTGGTCTGCAGAAACATACATCGACAACATATCGGTGATAGTGTGGTTCAGGCGCTCTGTAAGCCCATTAGTTTGTGGATGGTATGCCGTTGTGAATTTGTGGTTCGTAGAACAGGAACGAACGATATCCTGGATGACGCGGGATAAGAAGTATCGGCCTTGGTCGGTGAGAAGCTGTCGAGGAGCACCGTGATGCAAGATAATGTCATGGAGTAGAAAGTCGGCGACATCGGTAGCGCAGCTGGTGGGAAGAGCGCGGGTGATCGCGTAACGTGTCGCGTAGTCGGTCGCTACAGCAACCCACTTGTTCCCGGATGTAGAAGTGGGAAATGGCCCGAGAAGGTCGAGCCCAACGCGGTAGAATGGTTCGGCAGGGATCTCAATAGGGTGAAGGAGACCAGCTGGAAGCGTCGTTGGTCGTTTTCGACGTTGACAGAGGTCGCAGCTGCCGACGTACTTTTGCACAGAGCGATAGAGGCGTGGCCAGAAAAAACGGCGCCGGACGCGATAATAAGTGCGGGTGACACCCAGGTGACCGGCGGTAGGTTCATCGTGAAGCTGGCGGAGGACGTCGACCCGCAAGTGGGAAGGCACGACGAGAAGGCGGTCAGGGCCGTAGGGGCGCATGTTGTGGCGGTAGAGTACCCCGTCGTGAAGGAAGTACAAGTTCAGGGAAGTGCTTGGAGTAGCGGAACTCAGACTTTCTATGATAGGACGTAAAGCCGAGTCGCGGCGTTGCTCATAAGCTATATCAAGAAAGTCCGATATTGATAAGACGCAAGGCTCAGTAGCTCCCTCTATCCAGGAAAGGCGAGGAAACGCATTAGTAATTTAAATGTGAGAGCATTGAGAAAAAACTGACGCCAGCAGTGTTGACCCAACGAATGCAAATAATAAATGTCAGGGTCCCAGCAGGAATCAAACCCAAGCATACTGCGTTGTTGAGTTGAGTTGAATAACCTTTATTTGCCCAACGGTTGTGCCCGGGGCTAGGCTGCCAGGGATTCACCGTTCGAGGAACATCTACCGAGTTCCTCGGCGACAGCCCTGGCCCGCTTGACGGCCCACTCCTGGTCTTGGGGGGACCTCGCTGAGTGACAATCAAGTATTCTTGATTCTGAACCCACTCACCTTGTCTGCTGATGCTTCGCAAAACATGCTGCGATCTGCCAAGTGCTTGCGATCTGCCAATTTTCGGAAATGTCTTCTTTTGTCACTCAAAATTCTTTCCGTTATCTAATGGTATGGATGCGCGATTCACATAACTACCTTGACAAAAAGAATTCACTTCAGTTTGCAAAAACTGCACATCTCTTCCCGATTAGACACCGCTCATTATTCGCCGCTTAATTTACTACTCCACCGACAGTCTACGTTACCATTTCACACCCATCTTCCATCGGCTGCATCGTGGTCAGCTCAATACCTCGTCGCTCCAGGTAATGCGATGCCTAGGCTTGACCGTGAAAGGCTCACGTCTTGATGGAGTTTGAAAGAATGCAGCCACGAAGGAAAGTTTATTGAACCAGTACAGGAAGGCGCTAGAGGCGCTTAAAACTAAATACTTTTAAATTGCGTCAGTATAACTAAGCGTGAGACGCAGTTCTAAGCAGTCTGCAGGAATTCGCTTTACGCTAAAAAGAAACTATGCAACACGATATCTCCGAACAAAAGGTATCATATTTCTCAAGAAGTTACGAAAAAGGAAGAAAAAAAGGGGGTATACCACGGGTAGTCGTGTAACTTGTTTCTTTTCTTGAACGCAGTATGGCACTCCATGCATTTTTTTCACGCCCGTTGAAGAGGGGCGGAACGTTTCATGTCTGCTTGAGCTTTCGACGGCCGGTCTAACAGCTGGTGGAATCTTATCACATGCGCCTCGGAGCGACAGAGATGGGCAGGCTCGTTTGATCTCCGCGTCAGCCCCGCTTGTTGCCTCCGTTCGCGTGCTATTACCCGCGCGTAGAACGTACGATGCGCTAGGGGATCTTATCAACTTGCATTTTATACGCGACGTGACGGCGACGGCAAAAACCCGTCGAGTCTGTTCATATAATTGCTATCGCAACAAAATCAAATTGAAATGATGCGTCGTTCCACAAAAGCACTATTTCACTCAGGATATAATGCCATCACGTAAAAAAGAAAACCAAATTTTGTATATGAATGATTTCTGGGTGATATCGGAGCACATTTAAAAGAATCTTATAGCTGCACGACAAATATTTATAGGCAATACAAGGAGTGAGCGGATGGGTTGAGTACGTCAGTCGACTTCCACTTAGGAATTCGGCCCCAACAAAGCAATGGGCATTAAAAAAGTTATTATTATATGCGAAGAATTTCTTTGCGTACTGCAGACACTTTGATCGTTTCTATCTATCTATCTATCTATCTATCTATCTATCTATCTATCTATCTATCTATCTATCTAGCCGCCTACATCTTGGTGTTCTCGTAATCGCCTCCTTGACTTGGGGTGGACCAAAATCAGTGTGGGAAGGTGAAACTCCCGTCGCGTAAGACGTCAACCCCTTTCCTCCAGACACGTGTGGCACATACCCGTATACCACTGGCCGGGCTAGTCAGGTATGTACCACAGGAACGGCGAGAACATACATTGGTAATTTAAATGCGTGAGTGTTAAAGGGGCCCTGCAACACTTTTTGAGCATGGTCAGAAAAGCATGCAGATCGGCAGTCGAGGTTCCTGGGAACACCCGAGCCAAATATTACAGTGCTGCACGCGGCCTGGAATTCACAATAATTTCTCAAAGTCAGCTAAATTTGCTTTGCCTTCTCTCGACAAATGACGCTACAAGCTCAAAAATCACTCGTCACAGCCATTGTATCCGCCATTGGCTGACTTAAGGATGGCGCACTCGGTCGTTACTAGGGCCGCCGCGAGAGGGCAGGACTTGTCCACGCGTGCGCGCGCGCTATCGCACTGAGAAGCCGCGTATTCGAAGAAAAAAGGAGAAAAAAATTGGCCGCGTATCTGCGTGCTTCGCTGCAAATGTCGTCGAAAGACGATAGTCTTGTGCCGACTGCACTGCATGAGCGGCATGAGTACCACAATTTAATAGCCGGGCTAGCCGCTGGGCTCGTTTTTCGGACGTTTTCCGGGCGCGCTTAGACGGACGCCGGCGTTTCTCCGCTGAAATTTGGTCGTCGGTCTTTTTCTCTGCGTTCTCTGATCATGTCTTGTAGAGTGGGTCGTATTTCATCAAGCGGCCATATATGTTTTGCCTTGCCTGAGACAGCGCTCTTCTACGATGAATCAGCCGCATCTGGCTGGCATTGATAAAACAGAAGAGGACGCCATCTACAGCGCTACCGGGGAACATCGGCTTGTGTTGAACAATGCTGCTGCCAGGTGGCACAACCACAGCCAGCCACAGCGTCGAAGTTAAATCACTGGGCGGAGACTTGTTTTGTACACAGCAGCGCCGCGTAATAAACACTAGGATCTTTATAATTACGTATCTATAGATTTTGTTTTAAAGGAACACTGTGAATAGTACTAAGGTATTGATGTTGTGCCTCAGGTATGCGTAATATTTGATTTTTTAATTGCCCACGCTCACCCGTATGAACACATGCTTCTTGGTCATGATTGGAGGTCGTAAGGCAGGGGGTTAAAGTTTGGCCAACTAGCTGAATCGTGTGACGTGCCGACAAACAGACAAACAGACAGACAGACAGACAGACCAAAATTTCTCCGTTTAGGTATCCCAAGAAAGACTATCGTCTTTAAAAGGGCTCAAGGTCACGAAGCGCGCGTGACGTATTTTTCTTCCCCTGCGCCACACCTCCCTGATTAGGTTCCAGCGCCTTCGTCGGGACGAGAGAAGAGAATGCGATTGTAGCGTCCTACATATCTTTGTAACTACCTTTCTGACGGTCGCAAGTGGCTTCTTCTGATACCCTGCCGTCTCCGTGCTGTTATATTTGACGCTTTCTCCGCCGACTCACAGTGCGCGCATGCAGGCATCGTCAAGACATACGGTAGGCTGCGACTCCGATTTTATTGGCATGGCATGTATAACTACGTGCGGAAATTCATTCGCTCGTGTGGTCAGTGCCAACGACGAAAGTTACCTCCCGGACATGTCTACCCGTCATAACCTCTGCCCTGTCTTAGTCGACCCTTTAATCGAGTTAGCATTCACATCTACGAACCGTACCATCAACTCTAGCGGGTAACCGCTGGATTATCGTTGCGATAGACCACCTGGCACGCCATGCCGAAACAGCCCCACTATAGACTGCCACAGCCCATGACATTGAAACGTTTCTGTTGCGACATTTCGTTCTGCGTCATGGTGTTAATAAACCTTTTACTTTTTTTGTTTTCCAAGCGACGTTCGCAGTAAGTGATTTCGGAAGCGGGTGACGTTCAATATAACCTTCGTCACTAAAACGTCCTGTTGGGCGAGTTGGTGATGTATCATAGACGGCATCTTTAGCGCAAACGTAGAAAAGAAAGGTGTACTAAGAAGTGAAGAGAAGAACACAGTGCACAGGGCGAGCGCTAAACATCAACTGATTTTATGTTGATGCTAAACATCAACTGGTTTTTAGTGTACTTGACGACCAGATTTTCCTGAGAGGTTTTAGATATGTCGATGATTTTTTAATCATTTTAAAGACTAGCACCAAACGTTCATTGCGCCAGAGCGTTGACCACATTCTAACCACTTTTCACCAACATGGTCAAGGCTTAACCTTTACCCATGAACTTCCATCAGATGGATCCATCCAGTTTTTAGATTTGAGGTTACGTCACACAAAGGGTCACGTATGTTGGCAGTACAACCCACGAGCCCAGAAAGACTTATTGCCTTACGATTCGGCACACTCCAAGTTAATCAAGAGAGGTATCGCGAAACTTTGCCTGGAATCGGCTCTTGTGAAGTCGTGCGGGCACACTATGCAGGCAAGCTTTGATATGCAATTGGAGAGGCTGCGGGCAGCCAGTTACCCGTGCACGGTCCTTGGTGCGGTCTCCCAGACGTTACTGAAGAGGATGAGAGGCATGAAGGCGCAAATCGCCAGCGACGCACGAGTGAGGCGGGGACCTGAAGTGGTACCATACATTCACAGGTTGTCCCACAACCTTAAGAAGGTTGCCACCAAACACGGCGTGCCCGTCGTGCTCTCCGCTCCTCGGAAGCTGGGTGGCCTCTGCGCACGCGTGTGCAAAGAAAAAGAAAAGCATGGATGCCAGAAGAAACATGCCACGCCATACGTTAGGTGCGCAGTCGGCGTTGTATATGCCATACCTCTAACGTGTGGAAAGACCTACATAGGTCAAACGGGGAGATGTGTGAACGACCGTGCTCGGGAACATGAACTGTCATTGAAGAATAAAAGTAATGCGCATTTGCCGGTCCATTGCGCGGCCTGCGCATGTGCACCGCGGCTGAACGAGATTAAGATCCTGGGTAGAGGCGCGGATACCTTAGGAGAGAGCTACTGGAAGCATATCATATTAGGAGCAAAGGCACGGAATGTATTAGTGACACTTCGGTATGTTTATACAATAGCGAGTATAGATTGTTTGATGCGATGATTGATTAGTGACGCACCGGCGACACGCATGCGCGGGGGGGTCTTTCCGTGGTATTTTACAGAAATAAAAGCAGTTGATGTTTAGCGCTCGCCCTGTGCACTGTGTTCTTCTCTTCTCTTCTTAGTACACCTTTCTTTTCTACGTTTGCGCTAAAGATGCCGTCTATGAACCTTCGTCACCCACAGCTGGCGAGCACAAAAGAAAGCTGTCGATGATTATGAGAAGGCACGGATATACAACATCAATATAAAAGAAACTGTCCCTCACGCCATTGCGGCAACCCTCTTTTTTCACCACCACGAACACTTGCAGCAGTACATTGCACCCTCTCTCTTTCTCCTGCACCTGCTGTAGATATCGAAATGGGAAGACAGGTGCTTAGCCGTAGACGTTTTAACAAAACTTTTTGCTGGCCTAGTTGGTATTTACTGAAAGACATAATTTAGGCGCGTATTAAAACACACAGAAAAAAAAAACAGAAACACACAGACAAGCGCCTCGACACGACGAGCCGCTCGTCCTGTCTTCGTGTCCGTCCGTCTTCGAACTATGCGCCCCTGTTCTTCGACGCTCGTATCTCTTTGGTGTGTAAACCAAGCAGACGTTGGACTTCACGGAAAAGGGAAGGCGGAGGGGGCGTATGCGCTGGTATAAAGATAGAAGGCGTTGTCACAAACTGAGGAGACTCGAACGCTGCGTCAACCGCCTCCATCATCTTTCACAGATCTACTTTTTGAAGTAATATAGAAAATGGCATGGCCTGTCGCCATCTCGTTCCTTTTTGTGTTCGTTTTAGCGCTGCCTTTAAATTATTATGCGGCGCTTAGGCGTGCCCCCTAATGAGATGCAAATTTTCACCTTTCTCTTGCGTTTCAATATTCACTAATTACCATTATGAAACCCAATTAGCTTGCCCATCTTTCTGTTATTTTGCAACGAAAAGTAGTACATAGGCACAACGACGCCACGCTCCGATTACCCCATCTAACCAATTGGGTAAAAGCTCCTGAATCATCTATTTATTGATCAGTATTATGAGCGCCTGAAGGCATTACAGAGGGGAGTGAAACATTTGAGAATACATAAGAGATGGGCAGTTATATCACAGTAAAAAGAGAATAAAACTAATAAATGAGTTAGTATGCAATAATAGCATGTATTAAATAAAAGCAACGCAGTATTACACGTGTAGGAAAAAAAAAAGCAGATTGCTAATTCTGCACTGTTACTTATGTGTATATAGCGCTCCCAGAACGGAGTAAACATACGAGTTGTCAGTTCAGTGCCTTGTCCTGCTATTTTCGTCTCAGAAACGGATATTGATTTTTTTCTGGGAATTAGTACAAGGCCGAAGCCGTGTCTTCACCCCGAATTTTGTTAAGGCATTCTTGCATATGGCTTAAATTTGAGCAATTGAGGTTCTTTGAAAGCAACAAATTTTATTGCAACCTGTGTTTTGGTTTATTCCCACTTCATTTTGCGTGGTCTGTACCAGCATTCGATCATACCTTTGAACATTCCTGCCGACTGTCATCAGCGCGCACATATGCCTGTTCCTTTTTTATTCGTGTTCGCCTTCACCGCGGTGTTCATACGGCTGTCCACCATTATGCTTTATGAAACGTACACTGACCGGAACGAGTGCTTGTTAGCTCGCTTCGAAGAATATCTTGCCAGAAACCTCCGCAGTGACAATCCGTCCGCTTAGATTGAGGTGTGCGTAAAAAAAAACCCCGGGTGGTCGATATTTCTGGAGCCTTCCACTATGGCGTCTCTCATAATCATCACTTGAATTTGGGATGTAAAACACCAACGATTATTATCCGGAATCAATTCGTGAAAGCGCGACGTGGAATGAAAGCAAATATAATTTTTTATTAAAAACACTAATTTAAGAATTGTTGGTGTTTGCCAAGCCTTAGCTCGCTTGGCAATCTCTGCCAAGCCTTGGGTCACATGGCAAAGTTTCTGGGCGTAGCTTTGTGTGTGGGTTTTATCCCTATACGGGTAGTTATTTTTTTTTTAATTTCTTGTAATTTGCAAGAGAAATGTACGGAAATGCAACCAGGACTCTAGTTGTATAGAAGTATCCAATAACTTCGGAGGTAATTTGGCTGACTGTATTTCGTATTGACATGAATGGTTTTTCGTTAAGCACAATACAAAAAGGAAACCTTCGACACAACCCCGATCTTTCGCCCCGCATGAACTATAGCCGGTGACAAGCTAAGAATAAAAAGTAAAGTGTACCACTATCCATGTGGGTTATGCGCGTCCAACTAGAGCAGCCCTTTGCTATGACGTAAATGTTACGACGAACAAATAAAAAAATTACACTCTTATCTACACGTGCACAGCATCATCTTCGCCGGTCTTCATTGGGTGCAGCTGAAGTTTGTGATTGGGCCACGTTTGACCTGCACCGAAGCGGCAGCAGCTCAAAGTGTTTTGCAACGCTTTTTCCCGTTCCTTCGTTTCCGCAGCGTGAAGCGTCAACACGGCTTTAGCATGAAAAATAAGGGCAATGCGGCCTCGTGGGCGGAGCCTATATTTATTCTGAGGATGTCACCGACTGTTGAATAGAACGTCAGCGGCTTGCCCATGACATTGTCCGCGGGTGCAATGGTTCTCCGTACCATTCTGAAAGCAGTAAAAAGCAATCGAAATGGATGAGCCATTCACTATATACGTCAAATGAAGTTCAGTATGCCAGTTAAGGCATTATCGGAATTGTAACGACGTCGGTTTCTGGGAGACAGGAAGCAGGTAAAATATCGGCAGGATTGAAGCTGCGCGCTGACTGCTGTGTGCGTCGGTGTGTGTGTATGTATGTGCGTCGGTGTGTGTGTGCGTGTGTGTGTGCGTGTGCTCGCGTCCGTGAGCCTTTGTGCAACCGTTTTAAGGAGTGCGAACGTGTGCTCTAAAGGCAATACTGAAATAGAATTAAGAGGAATGCGTATACATGAGCTTATTATACTACCGTTGTTATTCGTTCCCGCATTTGGTGAGTCAATATGCTTGTTTAAAACTGTGACCGCCTTCGGTGCCGGCGGTCACAGTTTGCCGCTTACTACTCGGACAGAAACTGATTCAGCAATAAGTAAACGAGATATGTGAGATGTGTAGGATATAGCAGTACAGAGGCAGCCATCGCGACGGTGGCAATAGGGTGCAAATGGGTGTCAGCAGGGACACAAATGGGTGCCGCAGGAAGCGGAACATATAAGCAATCCATGGCTCCTTTCTCTGCTCATCCCATTCTTGTTGCCAACCTCGCCTTTAATAAGATCTCAACACATAATGTACTGAATAGAACGAACATAAAACCTACAGTCAGTACCTCAAGAAACATCTTGTCTGCATTCCTTGAACTAATGGGGACATATGACGAGAAAGCAACTGCACAACTCCCAATAATGAGGATTTATCGAAAGGTCACAGCACTAGCCCTACCATAACACCGAGTTTAACACCGATATCTTGAGCATGACAGAAGACTTTGCTAACAGTGGTCATCACATGCATGGCTTCTCTTTATAAGAACGTCTTCTAGAATGCCGCGTGCTAGCTTGTTATAACATCCTTGAAGCAGCGCTAAAAGACAGAGACTAAGGAAGGACGAACACACAAGACGAGTGTTCGTCCTTCCTTAGTCTCTGTCTTTTAGCGCTGCTTCAAGGATGCATATGTACCAACTAGCCCAGCTTTCTATCCTGTTGTTATAACACCCGAAAGTAACCGAGGTGTCTAAAAGAACAGCTTCGCAATCAAACTTACAGCCATGTACAGCAATATGAGAGTACAGGTAAAATAACACGTGATTAAGCTCGCACCGGCAAAAAGGTGGGAGCTTAATCTTGACTTGCTGCCTCAGGGTGATTCTGTTTATGGGCGCTGCTTTCTGGTGCGCGCTGCAGTCTCGTGAGGTGTAATTTTTTTAGATTTCGTGGGTTTTGTTTATTAGCAGAAAAAGAAGCACGTACTGAATTAGTCCGTTCTCGAAGATAGCGCAGTCAGATGCCATTTGAACATGCCTAGGTATGCCTAATTAACATTTTGAGGATTAGGTGAATATTTGTCGAGTTAGAAAAAAAATTGTGCTAACTAATTGAATGGCATTAATGAAAAAATTAGTAGTGGCCACCGCAATATACTGGGAACAACGTGCGCTAGCTGCGATTAGCGTAACGACGTTTTGGTTTTTTTTTCTAATCGTGCTGTGCGTTATTTGGGACACCCTGTATACTCAATGCATTCCGCAGCACAACGACAGTTTCCAGGGTTCTCGACGCCTTTGTTTTCATTTACAAGAATACGCCAAAAATGCTTATATACTTCCTTATATGAACTTTCCGACAATTACACCTTCCAGAATCAAAATTTTTGTTCTACATAACTGGATTACATGCAGGACTAGATGAATGTCGACGACAAAATAGCAGAGCCTTTGTTGTCTACATTCGCATCGTTCACTGTGTTTTGTTTACGCTTCTCATCATTACTAGATTTCTATCGTCCAATCTGCTACGTTATAACCAACTATACTGTCATGGCTTCAGCCTAGATGGCCTAGATGTTCTGGCTGTCGTTGCTAACCATTTCAGTTCCTGTGTGCTACAAATACCAGTATAAAGGCGTCGTGACTGCCGCTTACTTATGCCTATTTCGTACGTACCATCATGTGTTGCGCCAGTGGTGCTTGTGTGGGTATGTACTATTTTGTGGTGTGCTACATTGCGGCTTGTCACAGATGTCAATGCCGCGTATGCATTCATGCGCTGCGTTCGAGTCAACAAAACCATCTCGACCATTTGTGCTTGCAGACCTTCATCGGCTAAATCTTTTCCTGTGTGTCCTTGAGATGAAAATGGATTCAGCACGACGGATTACGCCACACTCTCTACCACAACTGGTCCATTGCCAACATGTTGTTCAACTGACCTTACCGAGCTCCTCTTTTATGGCGAAATTCTCTAGGTACCGACACTGGGTAGCTGTCCATCTTTCGGGATAGGCATTTCATGCCGCCCGTAGTAGATGACATCTACAGCGCATACTCATCTGAACAAAACCTTTCCAGAGCTATCATACTGAGGCAAACGGACTGATTCGACGCCTTATGTGAACACGAATTTTGATGCTATAGAAATCTTAAAATTAGGCGAGATGGTGCACAGCTAAACGAAAAAAAAAAATTCAGCGGAAAACGAAGACACCACAAGAACGAGATAATTCCTGTAAATGTCTTCTTTCTTCACTCAAAATTCTTACCGTATCTACGCTACGGATTCGTGGTTCACACGATTATCTTGGCAAGGAGAACCCACTTCAGTTTGTGAAAACTGCATATCTCTTTCCCATAAGACACTACTCATTATTCATCGCCCTCTTTACTATTTCACCGACATCCTGCTTTGCTATTGCACACGCACCTTCCGTCGGCTGCACCGTTGTCTGCTCATTACCTCGTCGCTCCAGCTCATGCAACGCCTCGGCTTGACTGTGACAGGCTCACGTCTCGAAGTAGTTTAAAAAATGCAGCCACGAAGGGAAGTTTATCGAATCAGTACGCGCAACCTCTAGAGGCGCTAGGCGCAGTTCTACGCAGACTGCCGTAATACACTGTACGCTTAAAAAAGCAAATATGCAACAATACATATGTTAAAAAAAATGTTCATATTTTTGAAGGAGTTACGAAAAAAAAAAGAAAAAAAATAGGGCGGGTATACCACGGGGAGTCGTGTAACTTGTTTATTTTCCTGAACTCGGTATAGCGCCGCTGGAAATTCCTGTTTTCCCCCCACGTAATACGAAAAACCGAGTGTCCCGGCACGTTAAGAAGGAGTCAACGCCATTCACTTCCAACTTGTCAACTAGGTCTTATCAACCTCCTCTTTTCCCCTGGTCAGATGATCGTCACTACAACGCATCCATATGCCAGCTATAACGATGTCGTACAAGCGTGTCTTCATAGCCCAGTGGTTACGGCAGTTCGCACAGTGAGACCACAGGTTCACACTCCTCGCAGCCAAGGACCTTTGTTTTACGTATTTCTTTCTTCACTCCTCCTTCAGTTGCACCTCCTCTCCGCTCTCGGAGCTCCTCATATTACCCAGGCCACGAGGCCTATTTTAGCAAAGTAGGCCTGCACAGTCTCCATCTTTCATTTTCGTTTCCACTTGTCGCGAAATTTTTGTACCTGCGCGCGTAAATTCAGTAATTGGCGCGCCTTAATAAAGGACATATTAAGTCCACTTTATCTATTCTCATTATAGCAGTCACACATTTCAAGAAAAAGGAAACTCCTGCCCCGCAAGGACCTCTGAAAATCTCCCGAAGTATACTTGCAATGAATATTAAATATTTGGTGTGCACGGCTCGATACTGTGCCTAAACAAAAATAAAGAAAATGCGTTCGTTGTCGCCGAATAGTGGCACGTCAGGAAAATGACCCTTGTACTTAATTCACATGCACACGAAATTCGAATCGCAAGGTGTTTTCATTTCTTTCAGGGCATGATACTTGCCCTTTTACTGAAGTAAATTCTGTGACGAAAGGACATGCCTCATTTTGCTAAACATGTTAATTTATGAGCAAAGCTAGAAACATGAAAAGAGACAAAAGCAGAAGACGGTGGAACACCGTTCCACTGCCTCTTTTTTCTGTCTCTTTTCATGATTTTGGGTTTTCGGCAAAATTACCATATTTAGCAAATTCAGGCATCAACTTGGCCAAAAAACAAGCTCTTCTTGAGGACGTGCCTTATTACATTGTGGACGCAGGAAAAACGCAATTGCGTTTTGAAAAAAGACACGCCATCAATTTTAGGAAGAAGAAATGACAGATAACCGACAAAGTAAAAATAAAAGTGTATTTTATTCCTGTAAAGAGTGAACTCCCGGCTTATCCATGAGCAGCCGGCTTTAAGCCTTTGTGATCGCCTCTTAAGCACAAACACTGACTGCAATAAAAAAATAGGTTCCTCTTTACAGCGGTTGATTCAGACCGCTTCAGATTAACACTTTATAACGTTGCTTTGATGACAGAATACCTTGGAACATTCTGCAGCACCAGTATTGCTGCACTGCCATACAAGCATTTTGACACAAAATGCTTGTATAGTGGCATCTTATCACATAGTGGCATCTTATCACATCTTATCACATGTACAATCCATGTACAAAAAAGAAAGAAAAAAACAGAGGGCTGTTTTCCTCGCAAAGGGTGGAACTGCAGAAACGTTTCTTTTTTGAGTAACTGCAGAAATGTTCGCGCCATGTGCAAACGACACATTGGTGACTACATAAACCCGCTTCCTTCCAGGCGGTGCCATATCGTGGTGTGGTGTAGCGGTTAGTGTACGCGAATGCTGACTCAGTGGTCGTGAGTTCGAATCCCATGGTTTGTTGTAGTTTTTCAGAAATTGATTTTTGAATGTGATATTTGTATATCGATTCTACATCTAAGCAAAATGCCGGCTCAAACTTCAAAATGCTGGTTAAGTCATCCAAGAACTGATTTTTCTTTTGCGCAAAAAGTAACTGTTGCTCTCTTGAGGAGTAACTGCGAGCGGGGAGTAACAGTTTGTCCCTTCGCAGTTACCCCCGAAAAGGCGCAATGGTTGTGGCACGTTAGTTACTCTTCTAAAGGAGGAACCTCGATACCCCTTTTCCTCCTTTACTTCTTAGAGTGTAGCGCCACTTTTTTCAGCTGTCGCATACAGCGGAATAGAGTGCGCTCATTTTTGTGACGCAGCCGATTGATAAAGGCACGCTACAGGACACGCAGAACTGTTATTTTTTACAGCGAAAGCTGTTATGAGATCACAAGGGTCGTATCTGCGCCGTAGTTGTCCGCCGCCGCCGGTGTCCGTAACCAATATCACACGAAATAAGAAAAAAACTAAATAAAGAAAAAACACCTATGACAGATTGGGAATCGAACCCGGGTCCTCTGCGTGGCAGCCCAGCACTCTACCACTGAGCTACGCCGCTGCTTGAAACTGCGGTGCAAACTGACCCTACGCAGGCTTCATATCGCGTAAGGAATCAAGGAATCGCGTTAACGTGTGTTGTAAAGCGTTTAGAGCAGTAAAGTAAGAACCAGGCGTCACACAATGCGAATTGCGTAACGAGTGGGTCGTTCAGTGCTCCAACTCATTACGAAAGCCTGACGCATAATTCTTCATCGTCGTCAGCCACAGCACATCATTCGTTACAAGAGTGTAGTGGGCACCACGCTATTCCGAAGAATGACGAATAATGGCATAGTCGAAGCTTTCCCACTACACAGAAATTATGATGATTTATGGCGTAGTGGGTAACATGCAAGTGGGCTTGTAGTAGTTGCTCCAAGAGTGTTTAAAAAAGGCTAAAGGCCGCTCTCCCAGCTTTCGCTGTAGCTGTGCTGCGCGTTCTGCGCAGGCCTGGCGGTTTTTTTTTTGTAGTTTTTTGTGTCCACCTTTAGAAATTTGTGTGATTTTGTAAGCAACTTGCAAGAAAGAAAAAATGCCTTGAGAGTCAATTTTGCTTTGGTAGTATCTGAGGTTTTACAACACAATACCATGATGGGATTAACGCCGAAGAGGCACGCAAGGGCTCCGGAAATTTCGACCATGTGATGGTCTTTAACGTGAGCGGACACCGCACAGTACATGGACCTCAACCATTTCGCCTCTACCGAAAGGCGACCGCCGTCGCCGGGATCGAACCCGCGACCTTCGGGTCAGCAGCCAAGTACCGTATCCACTGATCGACCACCGCGGACTCAATAGTGTCTTTGACAGAGTACAGCGCCTTCTTACTTGAAACTAAAAGCTAAATTTCATGCTATTGAGCGGATATAGATCAGCGCGAATGTTTGGACTAATCGGTACTGCAATGCACAAAAAATTAACCGCACAGTAAAAAGTTTCGAACGGCCAAAGAGAGACGCGCGGATAAGAACTGACTGCCTACAGTGGTATTTGTAAAGACATATAGGTACTAAACTCACATGAGTGAAAAAAAATTTGGCAGATCCCACGCCTCGTGGGGAATCGGTTTCATGCGAAGCAGCCGACGATCAATTGTCTATGCTGAATGTTTACGCATTGCTCTTCGTTTTCCTTTTTTTCATTGCGCAGACTGGCAATGGTGTCGCTACTTAAATGTATTGTTGCACAAAAAGCTTGAGTTGGAAGCCAGCGCTTGTCGGCTTCGCGTGTGTTCGTATATTCGTTTTTGTTCGTGCTGAAAATTTTCTAGTGGAGCAGATATAGATGAACGTAACCTGTTTTACGAAAAGCCATTCATGTCCTATGATGCATGTTAGTCTTGTCGTAGCGAAATCATGGGGACTCCTTAGCTTGTACCGATGCTGTCTTATTTCTAAAATAGGAAAATAAATTGCTAAGAAACAACGTGATTCGCTCAAGAATATCTTGAATTATACTAACGATCACCAGAAAGCTCGAAAACAATGATGATGATTAATTTGGCGGTATTGAAGACGAAGTTGGCAGCTACCCCGCAAGGAGTACAGCGAGAACGATAGAGATGTTGAGAAGTGACCACTGGTCATGCGAGCATGCAGGAAAAATACAGCTTCCACTGTACATAACTGCAAGAAATAAAAACAGGAAAAGTATCCTTTCGAGACAACCCTTTAAAAAAACACAGGAGCGTTGGCCCAATGCCACACATTATTGGAGCAGTGTGGCGCTAGGCGCTGGTACACTGCAGGAGGCACCCTGCTCGCGGCACACCGGACACTTGGACGCGGTGCGCTGGTCACGGGCCAAAAGGACGTGTTTTCAAAATCACCGCCCAAGCACCATGTGCAAAAATGTTAGCCACCGAAGCTCAAAAGTGTGGTCCTGAAGTTTACCAAGATCTGGAATCTGTCCAGCGTTGCTAGGTTTGGCTACTTTGCGCCAATTTGGCTACTTTTTAGGCCGGTGGCGGCAGAAAAAATTAGCTTGGATTCTTGGCTCCTTTTTGGCTACTTTCTTGTCCCCTCGATACGAGCAAAATTATCACTATCTGGTGACGTCGCAGGCGCTGGTGTTCGAGTATATGTGGCCAAAACTTGGCTGTCAAAGCGTGCTTCCAGCTACGGAAATTGAATTTTGAAGTTTGATTGCGCAGATAACGAACCTTAATAAAAAGGATGGCTCAGTAGCCTAAGCAGGCATATGGGTCCATGGCTGATCATAACAGGAATATAAAAAACGACACGTTTATAACCTGCCAGTCACGTAGACCAACGGCAAAATGCTTTTGGATGCCTGATTGAAACAGAGCGAGAACTGTTGCAAGGGGTCTCATTTCGCAGATCACAGTTGCTGAAGGCGGCTTTAAGCCATAATTGCAAGTGAACGGGAATCTAGAACGTTCGCATCCACGGCGCTATGCACTCACTCATCGACATTAAAAAAGCTTATCCGACATTTCATGTGGGCACGGAAAAACCTGGACACAACAGGCAAAGGCAGTAGTAACACAAGTTCTCACTAACAACAGTTGTTAGTGCGCGCTTGTGCTGCGGCCTCTGCCTCTTGTGTCCCGCTTTTTTAGTGCTGTCTTTAGAGTGTCGCACCAACTCGCCCAACGAACAATTCTAGCATTTCCGATGAACTTAGGCTTAATACGGACTTTCTTAGGCTTAATACGCACTGCCACTCTGGATTCGTCATCACGGAAGAAATTTTAGCGAAAGTGGCTTGAATTTATGATTCAATGCACTAACTGAGATTTTGAGCGCACTCAGTATACCGTATATAGACTCTTTTTCATTGTTGCAACTTTTAGTCATTTCAAGAAAAGTTATGCGAGACGCGTGGAAAGTTATTTTGTCAACAGCGAACTGTTATCATGCGCGAAATGACTGCTAAAGTAAAAAAAAATTATGCTGAAATTTCAGGAGTTACAATTTTGAATTGTTCATGCAGCACATATTTACATTATCGCCAAAAGGCTTTTGCATTTAGTCATTTAAGGAAAAATGTGGCAGTGGTTTCACTCATGCACAGCTACTTTTGGCTACTGCTACTGCCATTGGCTCAAGTTGGCTACAATTTGGCTAGTTTTCCCAATTTTCTGGCTCTTTTTTGTCTTTTCGACCTGGCAACCCTGAATCTGTCTAACTGTCCTGTGTTGTAGGTTCTCAATTCTCTATCACCGCATTTCAGTGAATGGAAGATAACTTAAGCGTGGTCATTGATATCTTCTAGATATGCCCGGAGAGAGAGAAAGAGAGACAGATAATAAAATGACAGAAAGGCAGCGTGGTCAACCAGGATTGTAGTATGCGGTTTTCTGCCCTATGTGCTGCGGCACGCATAGCCTTCGTCATTCAGGTAAAAGGCTTAGATTCTTCAACGAACACAAAAATAACCGTCGGCGTCAGCAAGAGAAATAAAAAGATAATCGCGATATGATGACACCTCCATATGACACCATCATAAGATCGTACGTCGCCAAAATTCATGTCGTCATCACGACGCGACATGAAGGTCTTACCTCATATTATCACCGCTTGGCCCAAGGTGCACCGATCTCAGAGGCAGGGGGAATCCATGTTGGTTGCGGAAAGCGAGGGAAGAGGTAAACATTAAAATCGACTGCTACGGTAAAGAAAGCTTTCACCTTCTACTTGCCTTTGGCAAATGTATAGGGGCCCTGTTACTTTTTTGCTGGGCCATTGACAAAGTGCGCATTGCTTGTTTAGTTGCCATGCTTATCTCTTCTCCCTATGAGTCGCACTGGAGCCCATGATTCTTTCCAGGCATTTGTGAAATCTGGACATGTAGAGCAGAAGTTCCTGCACTCTATAACTGGGTTTCGGCAGCCAGTTAGAATTTAATCGCAAAAGTGTAGTTAGCGGGGCCAGTTGGTATGGATCCGTGGTAGTGAACAGCGCGAAAACAAACTTCCGGTGTGCGTCATCCTGTTTCTGGTGTTTTTTTACTTCCTTGAATTTAATCCTCGTATTTCTCGACGTGAATTTCGTCAGTGTTTTTACTGAAGAACGGCCTACAACGCGGCGCGTAATCTAATCAGCAAGTCAACCACGGCGGAGAATCTCGGCGCTGCACTGAAGCTGCGTGATTTCAAAACTAAAGGAACTTTTCCAATCGGTACTTTGCGCATTCTCGGTGGTGTCACCTAGTCGTGTGCTTCTAACACCTTGGCCGTGTGCTATGTTCTTCGGTGGCCCAAATGTCCCAAATCCATTGACAGGAGCGAATCGAGTGGTGTCTAAATTAGCAAGCTTGCAAATCTACTGCCTTTAAATCGTTGTGCATGTAGGCCTCCATTATAGCCTTCCGGCATGCGGCGAACAATTTCGAAGTCCAAGGGCGAAAAGTTTTGACTTCGGCGAACTGCACTGGAGGGGCTCTTCAGGCCCGTCGCAACAAATGAGGTACAACGGCCGCAGCGCGCACTAAACATTCCGGCACTAAATTCGCTATAACTGGGCGAGCGCGCTGGGTTCAGCGCGCCCACGTAGATCGTCACACGGCAGTTCTATTCTCTTGGTGGAGTGTCAATCATATCAATACCTTAAAACGGAGTGTTTCGTTATTTTAGCTTGTTTATTGAACTATACTAGGCACACTGATATGATGATAGCAAAGCGGTATCTGATCTAATGTCCGCGCTTGATTTATATCAAACGCGACCTTTTTTTTTTCGCTCATAGACAACGCTGGAACTTCTGCGGCACGGGCGCTTCAAGGCTTTTCTGTGAAAACGCCAGACCCGCGAGGAAGCCAGAGAACCGTCACAGCGTAAGCTGTAGGAGCGGTATTCATAGATCACGTTGGAAACTTTAACGGCGCATATTAAGAATACATTTCACTGGTGCTCGCTACGCCATAATTGATCTTTGTGCAATTTAGCAAACTATAGACTGCGCGTCTGTAAGGAAATACGCTCACCGACTTAGCTACGAACTTTGCTAGTGCCGTGGCTGATGATGATGGTGAACTTTGGCTTAGCCCTTCCTAAGAGGCGGAAAGCTTTAAGCCACCCATGTTTTATGAAATTGATATGGTGTCATGCCTGGTTCGATACTACTCTTCTGCCATGTAATATTGCGCCTAACATTCTTTCTCGTCATACATAACACCTGCGTAGGGTCGCTTTTGAAAATTTTAATCACTTCCTTGGCTTTGTGCTCGAATAATTGACTGCAACTCATGCCTGATCTCATTAGGGGCTCGAGCTAGGTTTTTTTTCTGATTTTGCGCGATAGCTGCGACGGACTACATTTCTTGCTTTCTTTTATTGCGACAGCAATTATATGGACACTCTCGGCAGATTTTTGCCGTCGCCGTCATGTCCCGGATTAGTATATGTATTTATGTGTGTGTACAAAAGGCACAAAGAAAAAATTAGAAGCAAAAAAATCCCAAGCACCCGACCGGGCATTTGAACCAGTGGCATTCGCTCCGCAAAACGCTGCGTTTGATCACTCAACCACGCGTCATTGATGTTTGGGCGTAATAACGGCAAGCTGTATATACACCAAGCTGTATATGCACCAAGCTGTATATATACCAGGCCACAAAAGAATGGCGGGTCCTGGCATTTCTGAATTCATTATCGGCACCTCAAAAAATCACCACGAAGGACAGGTACCCTCGTCCGCGCAGTGACGGCACCCTAGACGGCCTTTCACTGAAGTTCACTGTTTCCTGGCCGCGGGCTCTCACATTTGCCGATTTGTGACAAAAAACAAGCTGTTTTCTCTTATGTTATTTTCTTGTGTTTACGCTGGCGTTTCAAACGTGCAGCCTGCTCGGCTAATGTGTTTTGTAACGGCTTTGAAGGTGGTGAGGCACAGTTCCTCGGGTAGTACCGAAAAACGCTGCACAAGGAACTGTTACGCATAGTGCATCTCATAAGTGTTCTGCGTTTATGAAATGTAAGAGGTGTCTAACCAATTGACAATAACTTCAATTCATGACCTGTCTTACTTAAATGGGCGATCCACATTTAACCAACATACCATTGTGCCCGCAGTGAATCGGCACCTCAATATTGTGCAGCATGTTTTTATGTCGAAATACTGCAAGCTAAACACAGTATATCAATAATTTTTTGTGTATCCCCAAATTGTACGTCACAAATGTCGTCAGGTGGCGGCGCTAAACCGCACCGATTATCTGTTCAAAACCTAAATAAGTGGCGAACATATACAGCTACTGAAAGGTTCACCACAAGGGTGAAGGAATGAAAACGACAGCAACAAATTGTGATATTAAACGCGTCAAGGCTCGCAGCTAACTCCTTTGGCAGCTTGCTCCTAAGTCTAGAAAACGCTGGTCTTGGAGAATAAGGCCGCTCCCTTGAAGAGAACCACTTTTCGCACATTCTATTCGCGTTGAGAGCAGTACACGTAGAAGGATATACTGGCCGTACGTGATTCCTGCCAACATTGCGCGCGCAACGGTGATCGCGACCGCGCTTTTAAAGTGAAATTTTACAGTTGCTGCTAGAGGAACACATCCCCCCGCCCCACGTTCTTTCATTCTAACTGAAGACTGGTGCAGCATTTCCTCTCTCCTTGAGTAGGAATCGACGGCAGGCCTGGTACGTGGGGTTATTTTATCCACGCGCCCTCATGCATCGCAGTCTAGTTGACTCTTTTCATATCTTCTTTAGCTGCGTTCGTCGCCCCCACTCGCGCGCTTTTGCCCGCATGTGAAAGATATGATGCGCGAAGGGGTGATATCGATTTGGACTTCATACGGAACATGATGGTAACGATGATGTCAAGCACACGTGAAAAGCGGTCATATGTCGGTATTACAATAATGAACGAGCAAGGCTACACATAGTAATGATAGATTCACACAGGTGAGCGCGTATAGTCGATATTGATGCGCATTATCACCATAATGTTGCAAGAGTTAATGGAAGATTGAAAGCATAGGTATTACAAATTTTGCAAGGCCCGGTGTTCTGTTGTTGCCCAATTCCTGAGCGGAAGTCCACTGACGTACTCAACGCATCCGCTCCCTGTATTAGGTATAAATATTTGTCGTGCAACTACAAGATTCTTTAAAATGTGCTCCCTTATCCTCCAAAATCATTACGTATAGAGAATTTGGTTTGTTTTTTTACCTGACGACGCCTAATTTGAATTTGATTTTTCAAACAGCAGCATAATTCACTTCGTTATCCCCCCGCTCCTGTACAAAAATGCATGAAGCAGCTAGTTGACAGGAACTACTGCTGGTGCATTAATACAGGAGATCCGTATTATTGTGTAATAATTACATATTGGCACCAAAAGAAACGGAAGCAGGCACAAGTAACCTTGATAAAACGGTTTTGAATCGAACGAGTCCCTAGAACTTAGATTTAAAGGAGTCCTGACACAAAAATTTCCGCCCCGCGTTTTTCTGCTGCAATGTGTTGCTGGGGGCCTGTTAGTCATAACACGGCACATCGTTTGCTCCAGCGCGCGACAGATAATTAATTACAAGCTCCTCATTACCGACACAGCCTCAGTTTCGGTTTGACAGAGCTCCAAAAACGACAAGCCGCCGGGCGCAACTATCACCACCTAGCGAGTGAAACGCTCAGTCGTGTGAGCACAGAACAGTGACGCACTTCCGCGCGGTCTGCATCGTCTGCTTGCATTCGCTTGTTACACAC
>JALIZH010008911.1:0-35868 GCA_030522465.1 Rhipicephalus appendiculatus | reverse complement strand
TTCGCCTGCCTTTGTCGTGTATAATCGATGATGTCTCTATTTAACATGTTCAATGTCTGTACGTTGCGGCCAATGACCGAACACGACTGCCAGGATTTGATCACCGAGGGCATAACTTCCTGCATGCGAAGAGTCAGTACAGTTGTTAGTAACTTGTAATCTGTTCCCAAAAAGTGTAATGGGTCGCCAGTTTTGTGGCTCGTTAAGATGGCCCTGCGTTTTTGGAAGCAAAATAATTCTGCCGCACTTGAAGGATGATGGGAGCATGTGTGACCTGGTGAAGACATTAAGTACTTCACATAAGGTGGGCCCCAGGATATCCCAGAATGTGTTGTAGAACTCTATGGTCAAGCCGTCGCATCCCGGTGCGGAACCCTTGTGTAGACGGTGTAATGCTCGTGTAAGCTCCTCTAGGGTAATGGGCGACACTAGGCTACAGAACTCCTCGGGAGTGAGCTGCGGAAGGTTGCGTAGGAAAGGGTGTTCCAAGACCGATTCTAGATTAAGCCTAAGTTCACATGTGCCTAACTTTTCGAAGTGGGCACAAAACTGCAGAATGTCCTGTTTACTTAAGTTGCCTTTATTTCCCATTTGTTCCAGTCGGGTGCTATTAATGTAATTTAGCACCTCTGGGTGTAAGCTGGGCGAGTGTCTAGCTTGAGAGGTGCTAGCTGCAGTTGACGTTAGCCTCCTGAGCCGTGCTAATCTAAGTTTCAAGTCGCTGACATAAGTTTTCATTAATAAAGAGGTCGACTTGCCTCTTTCGACAATGCGGATGCGTTGTAGCGTTGTCCTTATCATATTAGAGTAACGATGTTTTAACATTTTACCTTCATCGGTACATATTTCCTCCCATGCCCTCTTTAGGCTATCCCAGTTATGTTCATCTATAGAGGCTGCCAAGCGGTTGCGCAAACTAGCTTTCGCCGTTTCGTCATTAAAAAGCCTGTTATCTACTCGCCATGGCTGGCGGTAGGATAGGCTATCTTTGAGTTCAAGAGAAACCAATACCGGCCTGTGGTCCGAGATATCTACGGCGTATGGCGGGGGGTCAACGGCTTGGCAATCTATGACTGCTGACTGTAATGATGGTGTCACATAGACACGGTCTAGTCGAGCCTGCGTGTTACTACCAGCCCATGTGTGCTGAAAGGTCTCCCCGTGCCGCCAAGTATACGCGTCCACCAAGCTAAATTGGTTCACTATTTTCTTAAGTTCAGTTCTGTATGCGTCTCTTCTCTCCCTAGCGGGGCCTATTCTGTCCGTTAGGTTGTTGAGTACACAATTAAAGTCGCCTGGTAGGATAAGATGTTTTCTTTCCAGAAGTAGCGGGTTGAGCTGCCGGTAAAAGTCTACCGTGGCATGGCTCTTAACCGGAGCATAAATGTTTATTAGTCTAAACTGTTCCGACTGGAATTCAAAGTCGAATGTTACCATTCGACCATCTGGGTCAAAGGAAAAGTGGCTTCCATTCAGGAGGGCCCAATTGAACACTATTATTGCCGTTCCACACATCTGGTGTGTGGGGAATGAAAAAAACCCTCGGGCACAGAACTGCTGTTCGAGTTCTCTGGCTTTTTTCAACGTGTAAATGTTCGTTTCCTGTAGACACAGGATATCGCACTTCTGCTTCCTAGCTGCCCTTGCTACTAATTTTTGCTTGTGCGTAGTGCTCAAGCCCCGGATATTCCATGTGACTATTTTCAAGGACATGTTTTACTTATTGAGGAGACAAAAAAAAAAACCGAGACGGAAATACACGAAGAGGCCATGTTCTACATTAATCAGTGTAAGAGGGTATTTCAAACACTGTGCGAAGCTAGGCAATAAATACTATAGGGCAGGCGGTGTTTCACTCACGGTTCCGTGGGCCCGCCAACGCCTGGTAAACAAGGGTTGAACACACTCTACGTAGGGGCGCCATGTCTGGGCCACCAACGGACTGGGGAGAACATCCTATTCTCAAAATAAATTAATCTATGATGCATGATGTATATACAAGTTCACAGTATGCAACTACCCTTAATGATTGCCCTACTGAGGGCGTAGCACATATCAACACATCTGCACATATTGTGCTAAAAAAAAATTAAGTTCCTTGTACAAGACAAAAAAGGAGGGGGGGGGGGGGGGGGGCAAGGGATGACATGAAGGTAATTGAAATATGCTCAGAAAGTTCTGATATGTCGTGCAGTAATCTGTTCTTCTACACCTTAATTCTGCACAATCCAACTTCCTCTGCGCAATGCGCTCATACAGATGTGTGCGGAGCGAGCGGTCCCCTGCCTCACGTCGCCACCTGTTGAGACAGGTGGCCGCGCCGCGCACGTAGCAGGGAATATGACAGTGTATCGACTGCACGTATGTGTCGTCTACCATCACGACCAGTGTACGGCCGAGCCGTGCACCCTCTGTCATAAGCATAACCACAAGGGACATTTGAAAAAAAAAAAAAACCGGGTCAGGTCGCTATAGCCTCTCACTCGTGCGAAATTCGGAAGTGGAATTCCAAACCTCATGTCGACTGCGATTGCACTGCTTGGCCGAACGCTTTGGTTGAACAATACATTTTTGAGACACGAGAGGACATGGACAGTTATTCTCGCCAAAAAAATCAACGGGCAGTAAACCCCAATAACGCACAGCAAGGCATCGCCTTTAACCTTACAGTAGTCCTCCAGGACCCATCGCCAGAGATGCACAATCATATTTAGAAACAATGATATTACACAGGGTGAAATTTTCACTGGACATTATCAATAAACGAAATTTGCACTTGTCAAAGTACATGTTCACGTTGGCAGTCCACTACCTATCGTCTCCACCTTAAGAGGACAGTTGGCCTTTTGTCACCGTGAACATTTAAATTATCGCAAGGAAAAAGGAAGGTGCTTGGCGAATGCGGGTAATAAACCCGTTCGCATACATTGCAATGGATAAGCTGCATGAGCGCAGAGCACGAGAAACGCGCTCGCAACGTACGGACAATCAGATTCATTGCAGCGGCTTCCTAACCACAAGAAACTATATTGCGTGTTCATTATCGGCCACAGCATGGCAAGTGAAAGCACGTGACGGTTGCACACCTGCCTGTGAACAATGGACTTTGTCGGCGCACTTTCCGTGCCGCCATTTGACTAGAAGTGTTATGAATTCAACAAAGGATGAAATTACCGAGTCATAAGGAAAAAAAAAGAAAAGAAAAAAGAAAAAAAGAAGGAAAAGAACCGGGCATTGCCTTACATGCGCCGAGAAGGACAAATATGCAAAGTAACGAGTATTTGTACACAGTGCAAAGTGATAGCGCTAGCATGTCTATGAAACACATGACAGTTATTTCAGTCTATGGACCCGTATACTTATGGCTAGAAATGCACAGGTTTGTACTTGGTCGGGAGAGTTCAGTCTTTTGTGCGGCGCTTTTTTAATGTGAGCAGCCCCAAGGCTGGTACATGTTGGCTGGGAGAAGCATGGAGTTCACCCACCTATTCAGTAGAAGTCGCTGTCCGTGTCTATGCCATCCGGCGCTGCCTGTTGACTTGAGCGCTGCCTTGTCTTCACCTCCTCTCGCTCGCTGCCTGGCGTGCCGCTTCGGTGACGCCCTGCTATGTCCCGCCGCGCCTTCTTCATGCTGCGTTGGGGGGCGCTTCTCAACACCCTGTGTGTGGACGCCCAGACCTGAAGGCCTGAGCGGTTGGATGCTGTTTCCACCGTGGATGGCCTCGGGGTCTCGGCTGCGGCCATGTCGTCCACGGCCGACGCCCGCTGGCATCGGAGATGTTCGTGGCAGGGTAGGCCTGGGGGAGCTGGGAGATCCGGGTGCGTGTTCGTCAATAACGAGCTCGCCGGGTTCGTGCTCATCTGACGAAGGTGTTCCTGCGTGGTCCTGAGTGGCCGACCCGTCCGCCACGTTCTTTTCTTCTCGGGCGCCATGTTGGGCTCCCTCCCCGCCGCGCTGTTGCGAGCTGCCGCCATGTTGCGGCGTGCCCGCGGACGGTGGTTGAAGCCGGCTGGAGTCTGGCGACTCGTGTTCTGTCGTATCTTCTTCTCCTGGCATGTTGTTCGTCTTCTCCTGCTCGGTTGAACTGCTGGGGTGTCCGTCGTTTAGAAGTTGCCGGGTCTCGCGACTACGTGGCTCATCGTCGTCTCCTTTTTTATGCCACCACGTGTTGCGCGCCTCGTCCCTGGCTCCCGACGTCAGCTTTCTTTCCAGGCTGAGTTTCCGGTCTCTCTGTGGCTCGTTGCCTTTGTCCGTCGTGAAGAGGTCGTCCTTTTGACGTTTCTCGAGGCCACGCTCTTGAACCCCGCCACCGACCGTGTCTTCAACGCTTGCCCAACTGACTACGCTTGTGTCGTCATCTTCTCTGTCTGCTTCCCTTTCTTCGCCGCTGACGCCCGTCGCGCCGCGCGGCTCTCCTGTCTCTCGCTCTCCGCTGTCTGTGACCCTCTCCGCTTCGGCGGCGTTAGCGTGGTTGGGCCTAGCATGGCTCGCTTGTGTCACGTGTTGCTCGCTGTTCGCGCTCGTCAGCGGCTCCGCATCCCGCCGTGTTTCTTTTTGCGGCCCCTTTGCTGTCGCGGCGTCGGCTTGTGCTGGCGTCTTTGCGGAGGTGGCGTTCTGTTCCAGGTTATCCGTAGCGTCGCTCGGCTTCGGCCGCTTCGCAGGACGTAAAGTAGTCAGTCTCCGTGTCTCGTCTGTGGAAGCCGCCCGCCTGAGTGCTGGGAATTCGTCTACATCCATGGCCGCCGCCATACTATACGACTTTCTTGCGGTGCAATCGACGCTGGCGTGGGCTCCGCCGCAACGTCGGCACGGTTCGGTACAGGTGTCCGTTCTGTGGCCAAAAACTCCGCACCTGGCACAGTGCGGGGTATCGCACTGTGCCTTGAGGTGGCCCTCGAGGTTGCAACGCCTGCAGAGGCGGTGTACGCCGCGGTACTCGAAAGTCGCTCTGTGGCCGCCCACACGTGCGAAATTCGGAAGTGGATTTTCAGGCCGCATATCCATTTTGATGTAGCGGGTCCCGGTGCGAATGCTGGGATGATCTTTGTATCGAGCTTCTTCAATCTTCAACGTGGTTCCGAAAGACTTGAGACTGGTTGCGACTTCATTGTCGGACACGTAGGATGGCAAGTTCAAGCACGTGACGCTTGCGACTTGCCTGGCCACTGGTACGAGGGGAACTACGTGGGTGCCGAGACGTAGACCGCTGGTTGCCAAAAGGACTTGAACTGCTCGTGACGAGTTGACTCCGACTTGAAAGTAGTACCCTCCGTGGTGCTGGACACTGTATATCTCCTGAAGCCCCACCAACGTTTCCGTGGCGTCGATGACTTCGTTCACGGACGTCCCCGGCGGGGTACGCACGTTGAAAAAATGCTCCTTTGGGGGGTGGCATGGTGACAGCCCGCGTGCCGCCCTCGCGCGGGCACTTGCTTGATTGGACTTAGGTTCTGGCGGCAACACACGGTCCTGCGGAAAAAAGACTGATACGGTGCGCGAAGCTCCTTATGTCATCACCTGGGCGGTTCTCGGTTGTCCATGCATCCTGAGTAGCCAGTAGGCACTGGATTTCGACCTCCAAGGTAGTGCCTGTGTGAGATGTCTCCTGTGCGTGATTAAACAATAAAAAAAATTCACAACGTTGTGGGGGGTGCCATCACCCCCTGTAAGGTCGTTTGCGCTCCACGGCGCGCGCGTCTCGCGGATAAGCCGCAGTTTGGGTTGATGGCCGCCGAGCGGAAGGTGGCGTTGTGCTCGCGCGTGTAATTATCATCGTCATCGTTAAAGTTAGCACGGTAGCGCCAGCAGCGCCGCTGGGTGGCGAAGCTGGTGGGCACGGGAAAAGTTCGAGTCTCTTTGGCGTTTGGCGGCTGGCGTGGACGGGCGGCTCCTGCGGTGGGTCCGTGGGGAGGGCACCGCGCGGGTCGTCTCCCGCGGGCCCCTCGTGGTGAGTCGACCGTCGGCGACACCGCCTTCGCGTTACCTTGTGTTTGCTGTTATGTTGATTGAGTGTATTGGAATTTGTATAATTGGTTTTAGCGCGTTTGATTTATGATTCGGCTAGCGAGCTCGTCTTGTAAAAGCAGTAAATAAATGTACACGATGTTTGGATTGGTACGACCGTGTATGCTAATTCCCTTGCTCCGAGAGCGGCAATCTCAGTTCGAGACCCCACAACGTACATGTAAAATTAAAGTGAGCTGCAAGTCGCCATGACTCTCATCGACCCTTTAGTATAAACGCGCCCGATCTCACGTCGTTGATGATGTACTGCGCAGAATTCGCGGAAGATTACGGGTTTACCGACGAACCTCCGAAGCTTCGCCCACTCATCATCATTCACTCCGTGGATATGGTGTCGTCGTCTCCAGTTCCAGTCTCGTTTCCGAGAGGGTGCTGTCCTATAGACATGCGTACAATATGGCGGTTGGGTGAAGGTACGCTAGATGGCGTTGGCGGTGCAGCTGCTCTCCGATTGCGCGGGGATCTCATTCCCCGGATCGCCGTACGAGTGCGCTTGCCGGATCGTGCTGCTTGGCGGACCATGGACGACGACCGGTCGTTGAAGTTTTAATAAAATTTCCCACACACTATCGCTTTGATTACTGCTGGGCGAAACCACTGAAGATTTCACGGTGTAACCATGATTACTTCAGTCACCATAACTCTCATCGACCCTTTAGTATAAACGCGCCCGATCTCACGTCGGTGATGATGTACTGGGCAGAATTCACGGAAGATTCACGGTTTACCGATGAACCTCCGCAGCTTCGCCCACTCATCATCATTCACTCCGTGGATATGCTGTGATTTTTTTTCAACCAATAAACTCGCTAGCAGACGCTGCCTGCGTCGGCGTCGCGAGAAGGGGGGAGCGTAGGAGAGGAGAGAGAGGGGGGGGGGGACGCGCATGCACAGTGGGAGTGTGGACGCCGCGGGCGGGGATGCCTAGAGGAGAGAGGGGGGAGAGTAGGAGGGGAGGCGCATGCGCAGTGAGGGTGTGGTTGCCGCGGAGACGGATGCCTAAAGGAGAGGGGAAGAGGAGGTTTTTTATTTTTTTTTTTGAAAGGGTTTGAGCATGCGCAGTAAGGGTGGTCACGCCGCACACCACCGGATTAAGCTTCACCATAAGATGCTTCACATCTAAAATGACTGGTGCGTCGCAGCATGAATTTGCGCTTTTACTGGAAGTGGAAGCGAGAGCACCTGTGTTCCATTGGCCGATTCCCTTAGAATAACCAGGCGCAGCATTCGTCAGCCTCTCCGAATCTGGCAATGAAATTCACCATAAGACCATAACGAGTTGTTTCAGCCCAAGTAGGCATCGTTTTTCGGAGCCGAATATTCCAGGTCGCTTTTGGGTCAATCTAGTCTGGCTAACCTCGGTTGTTTATCTAAGTCGTTGGTCACTGTTCCACGTTCCAGTTTCTGAAGATTGAAGGCAACAACAAATTGCTCTAGCAAATTATGAAACATTGCAAACCAGTGTTAATTCTTTTAAACTGTTGTACGTAACGTCAATGAGAGAAGCCGACAATCGGGCAACCAGCCTTTTCATTATCAGCGCAAGCAGATCATGTTAAGCGATCGTCAGCAATCCGATCTCGAATTTTCTCGGCAAAAATGCCGTATTTCTCCAGTTTTGCTCATTTGCCCATTATGTACGCATTTTGCAGGTAATTGACATATCTTGCCAGCTAAACAAAGTGTTATAGATATTCGTACTGTATATTTTCTTGTACATGTCACTATACCTTTCCAACGTATCTGTACGTAGCCCCCCACCTTGTTCATTGGGACTCTGATGTATGTTAGTTAGTGGTACTTTTAATTACTTTCAGTTCACTGAGTAATCAACATTGACATTTTTTGTTCATTGAAAATGTTACAACTACTGTTTTTTTTTCTTTCTATTCCTTGCTGTGCTAGGATTTCCTATCTATTCTTTTTTATCGAACCTACAACTAGCCTTTGGCTGCAGGTCCGACAAGTGTTTGTAATTTGTTTGTACAATATGAAATAAAATCATTATGAATTATCAGTGAATGAAAAGCTACAGAGCCGAATAGTGCGAATGCTGTCGCTAATGAACGTAGTCCTGTCCCATAATTGCACAGTTGTTTTCCACGTGAGAATTAAAAAAAGTGCTCTTTTTCTACAGGAAGCTCTTTGAGATCGGACGCACTACACAACAGTGAGATATCTAGATTTCTTTGGGCTTATATTTTATCATAATGCGCTGTTGTGCACGTGTCAAACCCGCGCCTTTTACGTGCACCTCAACCGCTAAACGGCGGGTCTGCGTTTTCGAACGAGCGGCCATCTCCTCCCGGCTCTTCCACCTACTCGCCTAAGCAACTTGTGACAAACTTTATACCTACAAATCTTCGTCTAAACACACAAATCAAATGCTACGCCACACTGATGTCGCGAAGGCATCATGGTACTCAATGTCACGAAACGCTCGCCGAACTCGATTTCTTCGCCTATGAGTATATATATGTGCAGTCTCCGCCCTCGTACCTTTCCCTTCATTGCTTAGAAAAAAAACACCATATCCACGAAGTGATTCATGTTACAGGAGCTTGCTCGGAGATAATCGGGTAAACCGTGAATCCTGCGTATACTTCCTCTACTGCCATCTAAAGACGTGACACGTTGTTATAGTTATATACACATTATATACACAATGTTGATTATGAAACGCGCAGCCGTTCCAGCGTTTCGAGAAGTCTGTCCCAGTGGGATTCCGCGGCAGAAAGCTGCCTTGCGAGTTCTCACCGCCGCTGCCTTTGGTTCCTGGGTGTTCATGACTAGTATAGTAACGCTAGCGGCAGTGCGCCATCTAGTGAACACTCTTGAAATCACTGTGACAGCTGCGCCTCTAGTGGGAACAATGAGAACTAGTGGCTACGGCGATGGACAAGCCCCGAGAATAAGGACCAAGCTCCTAATATAGTCAGAGTTTCACCGCAAGGGTGAAGAAATGATTGTCATAGAAACAAATTGTAATATTATACGAAGCGAGGCTAGCAGCTAACTCTTTTGGATCCAATCTCACGCAACTCTACAAAACGCTGGGGTAAGAGAATACGGCCATTCCAAGTACACTTTTCGCACAGTCTTGTAGTGTGCACGTATCTCACAGGAGTACGGCCACTAGCGTGGGTTCCGACTTAGCGAGCCACAGGGCCGCGTTTGCCGTAGCCTCGCGTGAACTAGCGTGCCGCAGCAAAAGTGCGTTCGGGGAGCGAATGCACCGAGCGCAGCGCGGCAAGTACACAGTACTGCTCTCGAGAATCCGCAACACTTTATTGCCTGCGGCAACATCACAAACGCAGTACAACGCTCGCTCCCAAAAGGCGGCGGGAAAAGCAACGGGCTTAGCCACGCCACGGGTGAAAATACAACAGAAGGGGGTGCCGCTAGCACGTCTCCGCGGGCAAAAGGGCTCACGGCGACACGTCGCTGTGGGAAACCTTCCCTCGCGACTACGCTGCGTACTCTCAGGATCAGTGACCAAAGGGCCCGATCGCTCGAGTGAGGGCAAACTCCGCTCGCGTTGGCTTCGATAGGTACGGCTCGGCGTAGTAAGACCACGCGCGAACACACCGCACCGCTCTTCGGCCTAGCGTTCGGAAAGGGCAACGGAAGGTAAGCGTTCACCGCGGGCGCAAGGCACCGTTGGCGACTCCGTCCGAGCGAGCCCCAAGAACAAAGGAGCCGACGGCGGCAAGCAAAAAGACGTGCTTACCCCACGCTGTCCAGAGAGATTCTCCCGCGGCGCGCGCGAAACGTGTTGCGAGGCGCGAGACTCGAGCGCGGCGCCACAGTCGAGAATCCGTGCCGGGTGAGAAGTTAACGTTACTCGCCGCTCTCCCAGCACCGACGGACCGCGGAGGAGGGGAAAGTCATGCGAGGACATGGGGACGGCAGAAATAGGCGAAAAAGCCGGCGCAATGGCGTCGGGCTAGCCTCAATCCCCACATCCCCCTCTCCAAAATTTGCCCTTTACCGGTCGTTAAAGGGCAGCCCGGCGTCACCCATGCAGTTGAAATGACACTGCTATGAGCAACAGCTAACCTCAGTCCGGCCCTGTAACAGCTCCTAAAAAAGAAATTAGACCATCTCCCGCTAAAGGGAACCATGTGTAGATGTGAAGCAGCGGGCACTAACGCTTACACTGGCGGCGGCGTTGACGCTGGCGCTCATCGCAGCGTTGCGCAGGAGAGAAAACTGGGGAGGCGCAAAGCAGGCAGTGATGGAGCAGTGTTTCCTACTGGAACATGCCAATCGCTGGTAATGGGCAATGAGAGACAGAAGACTCCGACTGGACACAGAGACCCGCACTCCCCTTTCAGTTAACGCGCACGCTGCGAATTTTTATTGTTCAACAACGCACAGGAGAAATCTCCCACCGGCTAAAGTCTAGCGTCTCAGGGCGTCCCTGGGCTGGCGGGCGCCCACTATGGCAAGCCAGTCACCGAAGAAGGCTTTAGCCTTCGACGTTGTCGTCCCTGAGGGGACTAGTCCAGAAGACGTCGTCGACGCGACGTCTTCAATAGTAGGCATTGAAGAAGTGTACTGCGTCCAGCACTTCGGAGGCCGGAATTATCAAGTCACCGTCAACAGTGAAGCCGCCCTGGCTGAAATCGTAGATGCGTCGCACCTCATCATACGAGGAGAGCGCGTTGCCGTCGTGCCCCTGGGGCCCCAGTTACTCAAGTGACCGTCCTGTTCCTGCCGTGCCGTGTCCCCAGCGAGGTCCTCGCGCAAGCATTGTCCCCCCTACGGGAAGGTGTTACACATCAGCAGAGGACTCATGGGGTCACGCCCAACTGTGACCACTGGGACGCGATACGTCCGAATGGAAATGAAGACCTCGTCGCCTGTGCCCAACTACCTCAAAGACGCTGGCCATCGTGTAACCTGTGATTATAAAGGGATCCAGCGAGTGTGCCGTCGATGTGGAGACAGTGGCCGCTTCCGTATGAATTGCACAGCTCCTTTTTGTGGAAGGTGCGGCGTTTATGGCCACGACGGGAAGGGCTGTTCGCTGCCGTGTCGCCGCTGCGGTGACCCGCACGCCACCGTCGCCTGCACCATCAGGCAGTCGTACTCAGAGGCGGCATCCAAGAACTTCCCGCCTCTTCAACCAGGAACGCCGTCGAACAACAAGCGCGGCGGTTCGTCGACGCCAGCCCCCGTCACTTGCCAAGACCAAGTGCAAATTGCGACGCTGCACCAAACGCCCACTGCGTCTCCGGCCAGCCCGGACACGGCGATTCCTCCAGGCTCTGAAGACCCATCCAGTGCCCCGCGTCCAGTGGTCATTCCCACGGAGCCCCAGGTCGAGCCCTCGCCAGACAAGGCGCCTCTTGGCGAAGGCGTCGCAGATGGCCACGTGATATCCGACGCTCCCCACATGACTGCCCAATCCTCCGTAAGTCCTCCCGTCATCCAGGAGACTCCGTTCCAGGATGACGAGGTTTCCATCTACGAGGACTCTAACAGCACCACAAGTGAGACGGCCCTGCGAATAGATGACGACGCCACCCCCCAGCGACATCAGCCGGGACAGTTTAGACGTCTTTGAACGGTCCTCGCTCAAGAACCCTGGCACCAAGCGCGACCGGATTTCCAGCAGCGACTCAGAAGCCCCCAGCAGGGACAGAAGTCCCCTGCGGACTTCAACGCGGCCCCGGAAGCCCCGCGCTTCCAGTGGGTCGCCTGGCCGTAAGAAATGACTGAGCCACTCGCGGGGCACCCGCTCCCGCGCCTGCTAGAATTGTGTATCGTCTTGAAATGTGCATCCAGGTTGGTCTTTAGTTTTTCATTATGGCTGCTATACTAAACATCATTTCACTGAACGTTAAAGGTTCTCGCAGTGCGGCAAAACAGGCCGAGGTGATTAGTGTAGCCCGTGCTTCGAATTGTGATGTTTTGTGCCTGCAGGAAACCAATTTCTTCTCGCTATCTGACGTGCTGGCTTTTAAACGAAAGTTCAATCTAGATTGTTATTTCTCTTTTGCTACAACTCGTTTTACGGGAGTAGGTATTATTATATTTAATCGGGCTTTATTGAGGGGTCACCATGTTTTTTATGACGGTGTGGGTAGGGTTCTGGCTTTAGACTGCATCTAACCTTTCTTTTAGGTTGAGGATACTGTGTGTATATGGGCCAGCACAAGCTGGACAGTCTAATGATTTTTTTCGAGACCTGGATGTTTTTTTTCTCGACGGTCGTCACGTTATTCTAATTGGCGACTTCAACTGTATGTTAAATACGCGAAGCGATGTACAAGGTCCTGGCTGGGGTCGGTCTGCTTGGAATTCACGTGAGCTGCGACGCCTTGCCCAACACTTTTCATTACTGGATGCGCACAATGTCGCGCATGGGAACACATTTGTTTGGACATGGCGACGCGGGCCATCATCCAGCAGGCTTGACCGGGCTTATATTCCACGTGCCTTAGAGGCACTTGTCTCCGATTTACGTGTTCTGCCCTTCCCACCTTCTCCTGGGTACATCTCTGACCATCGTCCGATTCTCTTAGAGCTTGAAATTCCAATTTCTTTGTCGGAGAAACCATGGCGTCTCGATGTTCGCGTCCTCCAGGATTCGCGCTCACGGTCAGATTTGTCACGTGCTATACGTGTGTCACTTGCTGCGTCTGGTCCAGATGATTGGGATGCGCTTAAACCGCAGTGGCGTCTGCACTGCTCAGTTGAAGGGCGTTCGCTTCGTCGTCGCGTTTCTGAGGAGCTGGCCGATACTGCAAAGAAGTTACGCATCGCCTTGCGCGCCGAAACGCCGTCTCCCCTCATGCGAGCTTGGCAGCGTGAACTACGTGAACGCTTCCAGCGCTTGACTGCTGCCTCGTCTCTGGCGGCGGCAGCGTGGCGTTGTAGGCACAACCCCTGTGCACATCTTGAGGTGCTACGCTATGCGAGGCAATCGTTTTTTGGGCAGTCACAGCCATCTGTCTCTATGACCCCGCAGATACCACCTGCGCAGCCGCTTCCTACTCGTGATCGATCTCTTTTAGATGTGAAGCATCTTATGGCGAAGCTTAATCCGGTGGTGGTGGTGGTGGTGGTGGTGTGCCGGCGTGACCACCCTTACTGCGCATGCGCAAATCTTTCAAAAAAAGAATAAAAAATAAAAAAACCTCCTCTCCCCCTCTCTCTCCTCTAGGCATCCCTCCCCGCGGCAACCACACCCTCACTGCGCATGCGCCTCCCCTCCTCTCTCCCCTCCTACGCTCCCCCCCTCTCTCCTCTAGGCATTCCCTCCCCGCGCTCCCACTGCGCATGCGCGTCCCCCCCTCTCTCTCCTCTAATACGCTCCCCCCCCCCCTCTCCTCTAGGCATCCCTGCCCACAGCGTCCACACCCCCCCCTGCGCATGCGCGTCCCCCCCTCTCTCTCCTCTCCTACGCTACCCCCCCCCTCTCTCGCCTCGCGACGCCGACGCAGGCAGCGTCTGCTAGCGAGTTTCTTGGTTGAAAAAACCGACTGCTCGCGCTGCACAACCGTTCATTGTCCATCCCGTATATATGGCAATGGATCTTGACCTCAAAGTGGTGCCGGTGGGAGATTTCTCCTGTGCGTTGTTGAACAATAAAAATTCGCAGCGTGCGCGTTAACTAAAAGCCGACTGCGGGTCTCTGTGTCCAGTCGGCGTCTTCTGTCTCTCATTGCCCATTAGCAGCGATTGGCATGTTCCAGTAGGAAACACCGCTCCATCACTGCGTGCTTTGCGCCTCCTCAGTTTTCTCTCCAGCGCAACGCTGCGATAGCGCCAGCGTCAACGCCACCGCCAGTGTAAGCGTTAGCGCCCGCTGCTTCACATCTACACATGGTTCCCTTTAGCGGGAGATGGTGTAATTTTTTTTGGCGCATTTTGAAGCGATGTCATGTTCGGCTATGCGGACAAACTGTCGTATAATACCGCCAATGCTTAGAGGGTTGCCCCGTGTCCCGCAACAAGCAGCTGATTCTCTACACGCCCCCCCCCCTCCCCCCCCGTCCCCCGAAGAGGTAAAGGCTGCACTGCAATCCATGAAACGTGGAACGGCCCCTGGGCCAGACGGTTTTCCAGTTGAATTTTACCTGGCATTTTGGAATGAGATTGGTGATGCCTTTACAGCGGTTATCCTGAGGTGTTTTGATGACGGCGCCTTTCTATCCAGTTTTCGAAATGGCCGAATTGTACTTATTCCAAAAGGTGACGCTTCCTCTCTTAATCCTGAAGAATGGAGGCCTATCACGCTCCTTAATGTTGGCTATCAGATCTTCGCGACTGTAATCGTTCAACGTCTGAGGGCTTTGCTGAACGCCCTGGTGGGTCATCATCAAGCTTCATCAGTGCCTGGACGAGAAATACACAGCTTGTCCTTTACCACACGTGATGTCATAGCCTATACGTTATCACGGTCTGCACGTGGTCTCCTTGTATCTTTGGACTAGGAGAAAGCGTTTGACCGACTGGAGCATGCGTATATCTTCAATGTGCTCACAGCCTTTGGCTTTCACCATTCATTTGTAGAATTAATAAAGGAATACCTACTCTGATATAAAAAGCACACTGGTTCTGGATGGCTGGGAAAGTGCTGCCTTTCCCGTAACACGTGGGGTGCGTCAGGGATGTCCATTGTCCCCTCTGCTATTTGTGCTCAGCCTTGAGCCCTTGTTGTGTGCTTTAGACGCGGATCCGCGCGTCCGGGGTCTTCCGCTCCCTGGCAGCAGTGTTGTGAAGGTCACAGCTTTTGCTGACAACATTACTCTGTACCTTTCGGATCAAGAGAGTCTTTCACAAAGCCTACGGTTATTCTTCGAGTACGGTGACTTTTCAGGTGCAGCACTGCACTTCTCCAAATCCCGGTATTTGTTCATTGGCTCACCTAACTCCAGACTTAGCTCCGTTTTCTCTATTCAACCGGCCATGTCCCTTCACATTTTAGGCATTTTATACAATCACTACGGCATTTGTAACTCCGTTTGGTCAAACGCTCTCGACGAAGTCAAACAAAAAACTCAGGACGCACGGGATTTCGACTTCCCGCTTCTTGAACGGAGGTACCTTGCACAGGCTGTATTTTGCGGTCGCATTTGGTACCTTTCACACGTGGTGCAACCGCCTTTGCGTATCGTGCGATCATTGCAGTCCGCTTTGTGTTCCTTTTTTTGGTCAGGTGGTACTGAGTTGGTCTCTCGTGCGGCACTAGGACAGCAGCGTTCCCAGGGAGGCTTTGCTTTCCCTTCGGTGTCCATACGCTGCAGGCTACTGGCCCTGCGCTTTCTGTTGCGCCTTGTACAAGGAGAGGAATCCCCCCGCGCGAACTCTCGCATATTATTTTCTAGGCACTCAGCTCCGGCATTTGATGCCTAATGTGCATCTTAACAGGGGCCCACAGTCAGTAACAATTCCTTCATTTTATGCAACAGCTGTTGCATTTTTTCGCCATGTCCAGTCGACCTGTCCTGGGGTTGATGTGTTGAGCAATCCTATTGTTGACACAACAGCTGCTTTGTTGCTGCCGTTAGTTCCTCCGGCCCGCCGCGCTCGCTCTAGTCGTGTGTCTTGGAGCGCATTCACAGCATCTTTTCTGCCTGGCCACCTCCGGGACTTCATGTGGCGGCTGGGATGGGGTGTGCTCCCTACTCTCGACCGCCTCGAGAGGTGGAGAATGGTCCAGTCAGCAACATGTCCGAACTGCTCCCTACAGGAAACAAACCAGCATGTTCTCAGGCAATGCGTCATTGCTCGTGTTTTCTGGAAGGCCGTGCATGTTGGATTTCGTGGTCTCGGCGTAAATCGCTTCGTTTCTTCTGGGCGTTGTTCTCGAGGCCGCTTTGCCTGCCTTCTCATTGTAGCCGGTGCTTTCTGTCTCTGGCGCAACCGCTGCGAGGCGGTTGCAGCAGGCCGTCGCCGTCGCGCTCTCTTCCCGATCCTAGAGAGATTGTACTCGGAGCTACTATCTGTTTTGTCGGAGGAGCTCTTCTTTCTTGGTGAAGAGGAATTCCTTCGGCACTGGGTCTTGTCGGTTTGTGTCGGTCTACAACAGACGCGTAAAACTTGTCTTTCGGTCTGCCTGGTTTTGGTAGGCTGATGTGTCGATTGGTGTCAGCAAAAACGCCATGTAAATACACACAATGTACATATTCATGTTTTATTGTGCTTTTTGTTCACGATGTAATGTACATATGTGTACCTATGTTTTTGTAAAAACATTTTTGCGTGTCTGTGCATGTTCTGTTCTGTTGAAATGTTATTCATGTTCATAGTATGTGTTAATAAATTTCTCTAAACACAACTCGCTAGCAGACGCTGCCTGCGTCGGCGTCGCGAGGCGAGAGAGGGGGGAGCGTAGGAGAGGAGAGAGAGGGGGTGACACGCATGCGCAGTGGGAGTGTGAACGCCGTGGGCAGGGATGCGTAGAGGAGAGAGGGGGGAGCGGAGGAGAGAGAGGGGGGGACGCGCCTGCGCAGTGGGAGTGTAGACGCCGCGGGCAGGGATGCCTAGAGGGGAGAGGGGGGAGTGTAAGAGGAGAGAGAGGAGGAGAGGCGCATGCGCAGTGAGGGTGTGGTTGGCCGCGGTGAGGGATGCCTAGAGGAGAGAGAGGGGGAGAGGAGGTTTTTTTATTTTTTTTAAAGGGTTTGCGCATGCGCAGTAAGGGTGGGCACGCGGCACACCACCACCACCGGATTAAGCTTCGCCATAAGGTGCTTCACATCTAAAAGAAAACTTAATAACAAAAGATAACACGGTTGAAACACATGATATTATGAAAGGCGCTGCGGAAGGGATTAAAGGAAACAAAAGTGAGTGTTCGTGATGCTTGAGCGGGAGAGCGTCCACAGCGCGGAGGAGAGGCAGGGCGTGACATTGTCCGCTGGGCGGATGCCAGAGTGCGAGGCAAGAGTCCCGTTTGGGGTCCGCATACCGGGAACGGGCTCAGTGATGGCTCGTGGCTCTTGTCGACGATTTGTCTGCGAATCCGACGAACGCCGCTTCAGTCGTGGTGGTTCGGAGGTCGCCAATTTTCGGCTGGATGACGGAGGACCTCGCTGGGACAGCCGGCTCTTATCGAAACTGGCTGCGAGGCGTACTTGGTGTCGGCAGAGTTCTGGTGTAGCTGCTATGTCAGCTGACCTCGCGCAGGAGCCATGGTGGAAAGGCAGCAAGGCTTCACGGCGACGGCCGAAAGCAGGGCACAGCCGGGCTGTCTGACGTCAGCGGGTCGGCGCCCCCAGGCACCAAGTGTCCACCTCGATGGGATGAATTCCATGACGCGCACTCTTACCGGGCACGCACAGCAGCACCACGCACGTACACACGCACGTAAGCACGCGCACACACCTCCGAAGATCGGGCGCGATGGAAGGCGCAAAGCGTCCTTCGTCCCTCTCCCCACCGCATAAGCACCAGTATTCACGAAGCCTTCCGCAGGCAAAAGAAATAAAATAAGGAAAAAGTAAACAGAACAAAATGACACTTAATATTTGGCAAAAGAAGACATAAAAAAGTATATCAAATACACATGAACAATTAAAGAGAAAAAAATTAGCAGCAAACTGGGCGGGGCCGACTTCTTTACGAGCACAGGCCGTAAAGAAGCTAACCTATACTGAGTCTAGATAGTAAACTGCGGGCCTTCGGTTGCGGAAAAAAAACAGGTCCGCCGTCCGGCGCGAAATCACAAAGGTGACCGCTTCCTCAGATTATACCGGTGCGAGGTCCGAATGCGGTGCGCCGCCTCGGGTGTGCCCCGCTGCTTGGGCGAAATGCCACTGGGCGCTGGCGCGAGCTCATCAGAGCGTGATGCAAAGGCTTTCAGGTCTGCGATGTGGGCACGGCTGAGTTTTCCCGAAATGTGATCTTTCAGCAAGTACGCGAGTGGAGTCCAAGCTTTCTCCACTCGGTACGGACCAAGCCACTTAGGAGCGAGCGAGGCTGAGAACCCCTTACTCGCATCGCTAAGAGCGTGGTTGCGCTTCAGGACAAGATCGCCCACCTCAAATGCTAGGTCGCGATGCTTGCGGTCATATTGGGCCTTCTGCTGAGCCCTGGCCGAAGCGAAACTTTACCTCGCTTTACAGAAAGCTCGACAGAGCCGGTCCCGAAGTTTTTACGCGTAAGCAGAACAGTCTGCCTGCGTCTCCTCGTCCCCGAGCTGGCATTGAATGACACTGGTCACTGGATTTGCCAACTCCCTTCCAAAATTTAGGAAGGCGGGCGAGAAACCAGTCGAGCGACTCTCGGATGTTCGGATGGCGAACGCGAGCTCACTCAAATGGTCTGCCCAGTCCCTTTGACTTTCGGCAAAGGCCGCCAACATTGGTTTGAGCGTACAATTTACGCGCTCCGTCAAATTGGACTGGGGATGGTAGGGCAAAGTGGTGCAGTGATCAATTCCAAGGGAACGGCACGTGACACCAAACACCTGAGCGGTGAAATACGAAGCGTTGTCAGTGATGAGCCTTTCCGGGAAGCCGCACCGGCTAAAACACTTCCTGCAGCTTCTCGAGCACCGCTCATGCTGTCACCTTCCGAAGAGGGAACAATTCCACCCACTTCGAAAAGTGATCCTACGACTACCATGAGGTGAATGAACCCCTGCTTACTTCTGGGAAAAGGTCCCAGTAGATCGCAGGTGGCCGCATGCCATGGACGCTCACTGACAATCGGTTTCATCAGACCGGGCGGCTTGCCATCCCTAGATTTCACCGTTTGACAGAAGTGGCAGGAACGGCAATAGCGATAAATGTCAAGCTTCATGCCGGGCCGGGTCACAAACTGGCTCAGTTTTGCGAAAACTTTTGAGCCACTCAGGTGACCGGCCATAGGTTCGTCCTGAGAGGATCGCAACAGTGCGGCTCTCAGACTTTTGGGCATAACCACCTTAAACGAATCAATGGACTCGTCGTCGGTCGCTACGTATTTCAGCAGGAGCCCGTCATGGTCCAGCAAATATGAATCTACGGGGGGACTCAGCGACACACGCTGGTTCCAGCCCCCTTCCGCGCCCGCTGCAGGTGCGCAAGCAGCGTAACGGCGCTCCGTCTCCCTGAGACCGTCGCATAATTCGCGACAACACGGATCACTTTGCTGAGCCTTCAGAAGCTATTGTTTGCTGAAATCGATTCCCATTCTCCCAAAGGGGACCCTGGTATCGCGTCCACTCAGGAACGCAGCAACCGCCGCTTGCGCCGGCGTCACGGGTTCGCTCTTGGCATCGTGGCCTTTGGAAAGCTCCCCCGCTAGCCCGCTTCGCGGTGCGCTGTTTGCCTGGATAGCAGCAAGGGTTCGTCCGAATGCGGACTCGCCCTTTTCGCCGAACGGCGGCGAGGCCGCTGTTTCGCCCCCGACGCTTGCTTGTGCAAAGGCACCGCTAGCGGTTGTCGCACCAGGATCAAGGTTCTCCGCAGACAATGGGGCACGACATAGCGCGTCAGCTACCACGTTGGTGCTCCCCTTACGATACTGCACTGAAAAGTCATAATGCTGTATCAGGAGAGCCCAGCGCGCCGGCCTGCCCGCAGGCTCACGGAGCCAGCATCAGCCAGCTGAGCGCACTGTGATCCGTTTGCACCACGAACTTCGTCCCATCAAGGTAGACGTCAAACTTCCGCAGTGCAAACACGATGGCGAGACACTCCTTTTCGGTCACGGAATAATTTTTCTCCGCAGGGACCAAGGAGCGGCTGGCAAAGGCCAACGGCTGCAACACACCATCGTATTCCTGTAGGAGAACGGCTCCTAAACCCAGATCGCTCGCATCAGTCTGTACAACGAACGGTCTGGTCAGGTCGGGGAGCTTGAGCTGCGCTGTCTCCGCAATGGCGCTAGACAGTCGGCAAAACGCCTGCTGCTGCTCAGGTCCCAATGCCACTCAGCAGACTTACCCAAGAGCTTGTTCAAGGGCGCCTGTAGTCGGGCACAGAACGGAATGAAAGAACGGTGAAAGTTAACCATTCCCAAAAAGCGGCGACGGCCACGTACGTCCTTGGGCACGGGGAAATCGAGGATTGCTCGAAGTTTCTCCCGATCCGGCTCAATGGAGCCTTCGCCCAGCGTAAACCCGAGTAACTGAATACGGGTCTGCGCTAATTGGGCCTTAGCGGGATTTAACGTCATCCCGGCGGCCCTCACCCTCTCGAGTACATCGGCAACATGAGCTAAGTGCTCTTCGAAGGTTCGTGAATAAATCACGATGTCGTCGAGGTAGCACATGCAGTTTCACCACTTTGCTTCCCCGAGGTCGCGGTCCATGAGTCTTTGAAACGTCGCAGGAGCGTTGCAACGACCAAAGGGCATACGAGTGAACTCGAACAACCCTCTGTGGGACGTGAACGCAGTTTTGCACTGGTCACGCTCACCCATCCAGACCTGTAGGTAACCTTTTGAGGCGTCAAGCGTAGTAAAGTACCGCGCATCAGCCAGGTTTCCTACGATGGAGCTTATCGTAGGGAGCGGATAGGCATGCCTTACGAGTCACCGCATTCAGACGGCGATAGTCGACGCAAAGGCGATGACTGCCATCTTTCTTAGGGCACCAACACAATTGGAGACGCCCAGGAGCTAGACGAGCGGCTAATAATGCCTGCCGAAAGCATGTGGTCTAGCAAGCCGTCGATAATCTGCCTTTTGGCGAGACTGACGGGCCTGGGGTTACACTTCAAAGGAAGCGCGTCGCCAGTTTCGATCACGTGGCTCACGAATTCGGTACAGTCGGGTTGATCGGTGAAGAGCTCATCGTACTGGTGTAAAAGTGCCGACAGACGAGCCTTCTGCGTATCATCCAAATGAGTCGCACAGGCGATCAAAGGATGTGGCGCCTCTTCGTGTCGTGTCGGTCGATCCAAACAGGGGTTTCGAGCCGACGAGCGCTTACCGCTGGGGTATGACCCCGAAGTTTGCGCACGACACGGTTCGTGCCGTGCCTCTCGTTCCCGAAGGGGACTGTGAGAGGACGATTGCGTTGAGGAGGGGCTTGACCCCGAACTCTGCGCGCGGCAGGTTTCCGACGGTTCTGCGGCAAAGGCAACAGTATCCGCCGACGGGCTGATGAACGGCTTGAGCTGGCAAAATGGGCCATCACGATAGCCGCCATTCGCAATGTCCACAACGATCCCGGTTTTTAAGAGAAAGTCCCGACCGAGAATGACAGGGACACTGAGCCCTGGGAGATGAGCGAAACGCCAGCGTCTCATTCGATCACCCCATCTGACAGTCAACATTGCGGCGCCAGCCGACTGGGCCACGCCTTTCGCAAGGGTGAATGTCGTTCGGCAGTCCCGCAAGCGCACCGAATGCTTCTGCAAGTGGGACAATACCTAACGGGACAATAAACAACGAAGCGCTAGCGCCCGTGTCCAGCAACGCCGGAAATTCGCGGCCGGCGTTGCTGGACGGCGCATGCGCACTAGCAAGACTGAACCGGCGCAATGAACGGCGCATGCGCACCAGCAAGACTGCTTGCCTTGTACGCAGAGCGGATAAGCAAAGGTTGGGTCGCCCGTGCCTTCACGACCGACCCGAATTCCCGTTTCCCTGCCTCACAGGGGGCCTAGATACGGGGCACTCCCTTGCTATGTGCCCTCGTTCACGGCAGCGAAAACAGCGCACTCCATCTCGGTCTCTTTCCCGAGACGGAGCAGCCTCGAGCTGCTGTGATCGGCTCGCCACGTTATCAGAGGATACGTATCGACGAGCGTCACCCACATTGCGTTGGGTCGGATGGCGTCCCTTCGCGTGGGTTTCAGGTGGTGCAGCACAGGCTGCCCGCCTTCCATGCGTGTAGGGATCAAGAGCGCGAGCGCTCAACTCCCACGCACAGCCGCTTGCAGCCGCAAAGGCGGCGCCATCAGGCTGTTGTTGGGGCACGGCCCCTCGCCATGCGCAGCGCTGCTCAAGGGCCTCGCTGGCTGACGGCGGCGGGCGATAGGCGCGCGCGGCGAGAATGTCGCCTTGAATGCGCTTTGCCTCGGCGGCCAACTCCTCCAAATCGCTGAAGCGACCGCCGCGCAGGTACGCCGAAAAGGTCGGATGTGCCTGCCGGATCACCCGTTCGACGCGTTCCTCGTTCGAGGCTCTGGGCTCAGCGATAGAGAAAAGGTCGTCCATTGCACGGACATACTCCTGTAATGACTCGTCAGGAGCTTGTGTACGCAGCTCGAGCTCTCACGGCATCCTACTCTCGTAGTCAGCCGGTAGGAATTCACGCAGAAAGGCCGCGCGAAACTCCTCGAGGGTTGCTGCTCGGTAACCGGAAAGCCGATACCATCATGCCGCCGTGTCACTCTGCAGCTGGGACGACGCGTCCGAGCAACTCCTGATCGTCCAAACCCATTGCTCTCTGAAAACGTGACAGAGAGTCAAGGTAATCTCGGGCAGTGAGCAGATCACCGTATCCGCTGTAGGTTGGCACAGGCAACATAACAGCGGGGTGAGCGCGTTTCGGAACGGCCGAAAGCGTTTGCACAGCTCCCGAGAGCGCTTGGATCATCTGGACGGCATTTTGGAGCAGCGTCTGTGTCGCACCTGCTTCACAGGAAGCCATTGGTTCGTTAGCGGCGCGGTCGAGTGAAGGTGAACTGTCTCCCAGCTCGATCAGTGTAGCGGTTTCAAAAGCACTACAGCCCTGCGCGCCATTCCCAGAGCAAAAGAGGCTCCTTGAGGGAATTGCCTGTTGTCGAACATAATTGCCACTTGGGGCGGCTACCGTCGACGATACAGGCGCCTGCTCAGCGTGCGTTCGAAGTGTCGGTTGCACGGCTGATAGCGGGCAAAAGTCGGCAAAGGCCAAAGCCTGCGACCCCTTCAATTCCGCAGGGAACCGACTGCGAACGCTGTGCCGTCGAACTGCCACACATTTCAAAGGGTACTGCAGCAGTCGGAGGCGCCTGGGTGTACCGTTCGGGTAGGGCAAAGGGCCCATTCCGAAACAACGCTCCATCTGCAAAGGGAGCTGAGAGGCGCTTTGTGTCTTCACCACCACAGGGGGCTGCGACACGTACGGGTGCACAAAGGTGTCCCCTCGTTAGAGGCACTGGCCTCGTTGAGCAACGCGGCATCCGCTAAAACGGTCAGCGGACAAAATTCCCGCGAAGCAGACATGTTGCGGCGAGCCCGAAACCCACAGGCGTACTTACTCGCTAAGAGCAGTCAAAAGCTTACTGAGCTTTTGATACCGCGTTGGGCGCCAGTGTAGTGTGCAGGTATCTCACAGGAGTACGGCCACTAGCGTGGATTCGGACTTAGCGAGCCACAGGGCCGCGTTTGCCGTCGCCTCGCATGAACTAGCGTGCCGCAGCACAAGTGCGTTCGGGCAGCGAAGGCACTTTTGAGGAGGCTCCTTTGATTTCTGATTCAGCCATGTTCATCGCACCCACTCACGCTCTATCACCCGCGGGTAGAATGTACGATGCTCTGGGGGGATCTTATCAATTTGTACTTTACACGGGGCATGATGGCGGCGGCGACGGCAAAAACCCGCCGAGACTCTCCATACAATTCCTCTCGCAATAAATGTTATCCGCGAATGTATATGCGGAGCGTCTCTCTTCGAACATAACCCGAGAACGAGAAAATTACACCATCTCCCGCTAAAGGGAACCATGTGTAGATGTGAAGCAGCGGGCGCTAACGCTTACACTGGTGGCGGCGTTGACGCTGGCGCTCATCGCAGTGTTGCGCAGGAGAGAAAACTGGGGAGGCGCAAAGCAGGCAGTGATGGAGCAGTGTTTCCTACTGGAACATACCAATCGCTGCTAATGGGCAATGAGAGACAGAAGACTCCGACTGGACACAGAGACCCGCACTCGGCTTTTAGTTAGCGCGCACGCTGCGAATTTTTATTGTTGAACAACGCACAGGAGAAATCTCCCACCGGCACCACCTTGGAGGTCAAGATCCACTGCCATATATACGGGGTGGCCAGTGAACGGTTGTGCAGCGCGAGCAGTCGGTTTTTTCAACCAAGAAACTCGCTAGCAGACGCTGCGTGCGTCGGCGTCGCGAGGCGAGAGAGGGGGGAGCGTAGGAGAGGACAGAGAGGGGGTGACACGCATGCGCAGTGGGAGTGTGGACGCCGCGGGCAGGGATGCCTAGAGGAGAGAGGGGGGGAGTGTAAGAGGGGAGAGAGGAGGGGAGGCGCAGTGAGGTTGTGGTTGCCGCGGGGAGGGATGCCTAGAGGAGAGAGAGGGGGAGAGGAGGTTTTTTTATTTTTTGTTTTTAGATGCGAAGCATCTTATGCTCGGGGCTCTGTCAGTCCCTCCCGTGTGCCGCGTCCCCCCGTCCCGCGTCCCGTGTCCCGCGTCCGGCCACTGTCATGAAGTACGGAAGCACCCATTATGCGAACCAGAACCCTGTAGTAATATGAAGTCCGTCAACCCTAACACAGTCATCAGAGTCATGGCCGAGAGCACAGAGAGGCTGCTTAGCAATGGCTAGGCAGGTGGTGTCTGTCGCCCAGGTTGACCCCATTCCTTAATCTTGCTTGCATGTGTTTGGAGGGGCCTTAGTCCGTCCATCCTTCCCGCGTCCCACACCACCACAGCGCATGCGCGTCCCCTCCCCCTCTCTCTCCTAAGCTCACCCCCTTTCTCTCCTCTAGGAATCGTCTACTCTACGGAGCAGCCCCCCGCGTCCCACATACCCCCCTCAACGCATGCACGTCCCCTCCCCTGTGCTCTCCTACGCTCACCCCCCTTCCTCTACTCTAGGAATCATCTACTCTACGGAGCGGCGCATGCGCGTCCTCTCCCCCCTCTCTCCTCTTGGAATCATCTACTCTACGGAGCGGCTCACGCGTCCCACAGCGCATGCACGTCCCCTGCCCCTCTCTCTTCTCTCCTACGGTCCCCCCCCCGTCCTTTCCTCTAGGAATCCTCTACGGAGCGCCGCAAACGACAGGTGGTGTGACAGCTGCTAACTCCGCTGGGGGGCGCCACGGTAGTTCCGCGGTATGAAAATGACGGACCGCGCGCCTCATTCTCTCTCCTGCGCAGCGCCGCGATGAGCGCCCGGACCACTGCCGTGAAATGAGAACGGCGACGTTCCTCCCGCTCAAGCTAATTATCTCCCCGCTGCTTCGCATCCACACATGGCTCCCTTTAGCGGGAGATGGGGATTTTTTTAAAGGGTTTGCGCATGCGCAGTAAGGGTGGGCACGCAGAACACCACCACCACCACCACCGGATTAAGCTTCGCCATAAGATGCTTCACATCTAAAAAATTCGGCATATCACACGTACCTTCGGAATCGATTTTATGCGAAGCATGTGGAGGGAAGGTGTGGAGGGAATTTTTTATTGAGTAAAACGTTACGAAATTACGCTAAGGATGTGAACAAATGTAGTACGCACAGACATATGTTGAAGAGCCGTATATGTTTTGTTTTATATAACGAGTTGTTTACAGTTGCGTAACGATGTCAACAGCAACATGGGTATTACCTACACCAGAAGTGGTATGCTGATATGTAGCGCTTGTGCTTGCAAGGATGGTAGCTGTGGCTAGTGCTACGTAGACCAACTTCAGTGGTTGGCGCTTAACTACAATTGACGTTAACGCGACGTGACGCCTGTGTCATGGCAGTACATATGTAATGTTTATAAAATGAGATATCTAGCACTGCAACCACAATTGACGTTTCACGAACATTAGGGTCCATTTGAAAAGCAGTTCCGAGACCCGGCGTGGCTCTGAGCTAGATATACTTGATTGCCACGCAGAATGCTGCGGTTCGATTCCTGCTAGGATCCTGACATTTATTCTTTGGGTTCATCGGGTCAACGCTGCCGATGTCAGATTTTTTTTAAATGCGAATGCATTTCATAGTCGGGCTATGTCAGGCATCCGGCGTTGGCGTTGGCGTTGTCCGCGGAGGAGGAGGATAGGTTGAGGAGGTGTGCGCGCCGGCAGGTGTTAGATGTGAAGCATCTTATGGCGAAGCTTAATCCGGTGGTGGTGGTGTACGGCGTGACCGCCCTTACTGCGCATGCGCAAACCCTTTAAAAAAAAATAAAGATAAAAAACATCCTCTCTCCCTCTCTCTCCCCTAGGCATCCCTCCCCCGCGGCAACCACACCCTCACTGCGCATGCGCCTCCCCTCCTCTCTCCCCTGCTACGCTCCCCCCTCTCTCCTCTAGGCATCCCTGCCCGCGCCGTCCACACTCCCACTGCGCATGCGCGTCCCACCTCTCTTCTTCTCTCCTACGCTCCCCCCTCTCTTCTCTAGGCATCTCTGCCCGCAGCGTCCACACTCCCCCCCCACTGCGCATGCGCACCCCACCTCTCTCTCCTCTCCTACGCTCCCCCCCTCTCCCTCTCTCGCCTGGCGACGCCGACACAGGCAGCGTCTGCTAGCGAGTTTCTTGGTTGAAAAAACCGACTGCTCGCGCTGCACAACCGTTCACTGGCCACCCCGTATATATGGCAATGAATCTTGACCTCCAAGGTGGTGCCGGTGGGAAATTTCTCCTGTGCGTTGTTGAACAATAAAAATTCGCAGCGTGCGCGTTAACTAAAAGTGGTCTGCGGCGGAGCTCGGCGGAGCTATATATGAAAAAAAAATTAGAAAAATAAATAAAAAAAATTAAAAAAAACAAGAAAAAGCAAAAAAAAAAAGGCGCTGCGCCGTGCTCCCGACCGGGCTGCAGAAATTAGGCGCCTTTTCCTTCTTCAAACCACAACCACCATATATAAATGGAGTGAAGCGCGCGCGAAATGCATTCGCATTTCCTCACGATTCCCTTCGGGGAGGTGGGGGCTTTTTTAACTCTCTCGCGTTGAAATTACCTATGTCTGTCTCGCCGTTCCTGGCTAGATACAAACTGTCAATCACCTGTGGCACGTACCCGCATACCCATGGCACATACCCGCCCGTAATATAGGGATATGTTCCACGCGTAAATAATGTGAATTGTCACATTTTCGTGTCATGACGAGCGAGTCATATTCATCAAACCATCTTACCCTCCCATACTAATTTTGGTTTACCCCAAGTTAAAGGGGTGATCATGAGAGCACCCAGACGAAGGCGGCTAGATAGATATATAGATAGCTAGATATGTAGATAGACACGCTAAAAGTACCTGCAATACGCAAAGAAATGCTCCGCATTTAAAAATTTACACATGTCTCCCCGTAAGGGAACCCTGATGGGCATGCGAAGCAGCTAGGGGCGACGTGGGATTCCCGTAAATGTGTTCCGTTTGGTGCACCTCGGTGATGGGTGGTTCGTGGTTAGGGTGTAGTTGTTGTTTGTTGTTGTTGTTGGTGAGGCGTGGGTGGGTGGTGAACGCGCTCACGTTGAGCTACAGCCGCGCGAGCCTTCGTGTCTTCAGAAGCGGCGTGGCGGCGTTTCCGTCGAGCTTCAGCTTGCCTTCCACGAAGTTCAGGGTCGGCTTGGCGCCGCTGCCGTTTCGCGGCAGCGGGTCAAGCGCGCCGAGCAGCAGCTGCGGATGAGTCAGACTGCTCTTTACCGCTCATACTGACGGGCTCCCGTTGAGTGTCATTGATGGAATGCGCGCGCTACCGCGCGAAACCTGGGGAGCTATTCTCGCGGTGTCCACTCGCGGTGTCCACCTAGTGGACACCGCGAGAATAGCTCCCCAGGTTGAATAGCTCCCCGTGTCCACCTAGTGGACATGTCCACTTCGGCGTAGCGCGTTCAGTTACTCGAAAAAGCGGCGAGCCGTGACGTCATAGCGCTCTTGAACACGCCGACACACCGATCCCGCCAGCTTATTCCCAGCGTAAAGATAAAGCAAGTGGACGACATGTACAGTAACAGCAGTGTTAAACAAACTTGACAAGTCTGAACTTGCGTATGAACGTGTTGTGATGTTTGAAGAACGATGCAAGGAATGCGTACCGACCTTCCAGGTGCGTCAGGCGGGCGGCAGCGTTAAACCTAATTCAAGGGCTATCGTGATTAGAGTTCATGCACGGCCTCTGAGATGTTCGTCCGAAAGCGGATCTCTGGGGGGCAGCATTTGTTGCGGCGAAACGCATTCCGTCTTTCTCATTTGTGTCGACAGTTTTGAAAGCTGCGACGTCAATATGGCGGTGCGGAAGAAAGACCGGAAAGAGGCGGCGCGCTGCTCGCGGAGCTCCAGCCAATCGGTGGAGGCCAAAGTGGACATGTTACCGCGAGAATCGCGCCCCTAAGTTTATGGCTTGCGGACCAGCACCTTCTAGCGAATTCTTCAAGAAATTTCTTGAGAAGCGCCTCTAGCGAGAAGAGCGGTGACTAGAGTGAACGGCGTCTCACACAGGTCTGTCACACGGGAGGTAGGATCGAGCATAGCTGCTTCGCATCAAAACGTGAATGGATCAAGGGCGCGCTTTCTTTGTTAGACGCAATTTAATTGTTCGGACGAGGCACCGAACACCGCTATCTTCGTTTGTGTATAAGACGCACGCCAGCCAAGTGGTAATTGTTTACCGCTACCCAATCGAATGCGCCAGTTATGATTTGTTTTGTTGCTGAGTGTCTGGCTTCGAGTAACGCCCGCTAAGGCTGGACTGTCCGTACAGTCGTGAGCAATATTAGAAGGAAAACTGAAATTACCGATTAAAAGTCGTAGTGGCTAAACGCGGTTGCCAAGCGCGGCAAGTGTTGTTAACTCTAAATGCTCAAGCAGAAAGGTACCTCTTGTAAGTCAGTGCAGATTTGGTGTTTGTTGTAACTTTGCGTTTCCTTTCTCCCCTCTCCTTTCCTCCCTCCGTAGTCGCCACTGTTTCTTTCAAGGTCAGCAGAGGCGACGACTGCGGCAACACCAGCTCGGTGCTCTATAGCTAACGAATGTGTCGCATTGACAGATTTATGGCACCGAGGGGCGGCGACTCGGGGGAGAGGGAGGGAGAACGGGCTCCCCTTTTGGGGCGCGAACAGGAGCGCAAGGACAGACCCGGGCAGTTGCAATCAGAGGGCCAGAACGATAGGCCGGGTTTTCTCTTAACGCTGCCCAGCCTCTTTGTGTCCTTCCGAAGCAGTTTCAAATCGCCTTTTTTTCTCGTTCCTGTTTACCCAAATAAACAGTTTACCATCCGAAGGCGTTCAACGACTGGTTTTATGCGACAGTGTTCTCTTTCATGTTGCTCTACAGTCGTGGGCAATGTGAAAGGGAAAACTAAATGGGTAAGCTGAGCGTCTATATCACCAAGAGAAAATGAAATAGCGTATCTAGCAGGCGCTTCTAAGTCTTGCGATTACAAAGGTCTTAATGACGACTAAAAAGTTGCTTCCACCTTTGTCTAAACGTGATTGTATGGTGGCGCGCATGCTGTGCAGGCTGTATTTGTTTCTAGACAATGCCTTGGCGCAATAAGGAAACGACGCTGTTAGTCAGCGCTCGTGTCGTTCGTTCACTCTTCGGCCTTGTTTTACGCGCTGTCGTACCCTTCAAGCTAAACAAAGAAAATAGTAGATAAGCACGCACACGCCAATTTTCGCTTGTCTCCATTGCGCCGATAGGGGAAGGGCTGCTGAAAACTTTCAAAGTTTTTTTGTTTTTTTTAAACAATCGCGGAACGTCAAAAAGTGTATGATTGCTGTTACAAGCTTCACTGGACGTCGCTTCCATCGTCCGGTAGCCTGGTGTTTGTTACCGCCATTGCATAAACCGGAATACCACCTAACCTAAAACTCTTTCATTAGCACGTCCATTGGAGTTATAGAAAGCCCTCTTTTATCGCGATAGCAATTATATGGACACTCTAGGGGTATTCTTGCTGTCGCCGTCACCGTCATGGCCCGGATATGTATGTGTATATATAAAAAAGGCATAAAGAAAAATAAATCAGTAGAAAAAATTCCAAAGCACCTGACCGCAGGTTCGAACCACCCATCCCCCCGCTGCGCTAGCCAACATAGCCGCACGCCATGCTTGTGCCGGCGATATAACGGCGAGCTATTCATATGCACCATTTACCGCTCGCGGTACGCAGATCTCGGAGGAGCTTGGGCGTGTTTTCTATCACGCAACGCTCCTACATTTTCTTTCAAATTGAAAACTGCCCTTGAGACGCGCAAGAAATAGTGGCCCCCTTCTGTACCCACTCAGGACGCAGAAAGAAAAAATTGGCCGCGTATCTGCGTGCTTCGCTGCAAATGTCGTCGAAAGACGATAGTCTTGTGCCGACTGCACTGCATGAGCGGCATGAGTACCACAATTTAATAGCTGGGCTAGCCGCTGGGCTCGTTTTTCGGACGTTTTCCGGGCACGCTTAGACGGACGCCGGCGTTTCTCCGCTGAAATTTGGTCGTCGGTCTTTTCTCTGCGTTCTCTGATCATGTCTTGTAGAGTGGGTCGTATTTCATCAAGCGGCCATATATGTTTTGCCTTGCCTGAGACAGCGCTCTTCTACGATGAATCAGCCGCATCTGGCTGGCATTGATAAAACAGAAGAGGACGCCATCTACAGCGCTACCGGGGAACATCGGCTTGTGTTGAACTATGCTGCTGCCAGGTGGCAGCACGACAGCGTCGAAGTTAAATCACTGGGCGGAGACTTGTTTTGTACACAGCGGCGCATTTTCAGCGCCGCGTAATAAACACTAGAATCTTTATGATTACGTATCTATAGATTTTGTTTTAAAGGAACACTGTGAATAGTACTAACCCTATTGCAAAAACCAGCGCCCCCAGCGTGATACCAGTACGTTTTTTGGCGCTGGATCACACTGGGAACACTGGTACACGCTGGTATTCACTGGCACTTCGGTGAGCGCACTGGGACAGAGCTGCGTCGCACTGGTAGGGGCGTTGGCTTGGCCACTGTGACGCTGGCGCGTACTGGGAAGCGCTGGAAACGCTGGAATTTTCACTGGAGTGCGCTGGTGCACACTGGAGCCTGCACTGTTTCTTCCAGTGCGACATGCAAGTTTCTGTAGTGTATGCGGCCGAATGTTTCGGTATCTTTCAGTATAGAATGTTTGATTCGGTGGTATCAATGGATGCTACCCTAACAGGCAGGCCGGTAGCCAAAACTTTTTTCGGGTGGGGGGCACTTGTTGAAAGCCTTGAAAACACCGATTTTTATTATTTTTCCTCGGTAAACACCCCTTTCCATCCGAATTTCGAGGGGAGGCCCGGGCCCCCTAGCCCCCCCCCCCCCCCTGCCCACGGGCCTACTAACAGGTCCCAAACATTTTCACAACTTCTAGCTTGGCAGAGAAAGAGAATGATAAGCGCAAAACATTATGTGATATATGCGAAATCACCGTCATTTTTATTTTTCCCTTTGGAATGCAGAAAATATTGAGTTAATAACACAAAGGAGCCAACGCTGATTATTTTGCTTTTTAGCTTGCTTTTTTTTTCTTATTCACGCAGATTCAATAACAGAGTTAATTCTTGCGGAGCACGTAGCAGCGATGAATGCACGTTTTGTGCATGCGCCGCACATATACCAGTCTGGCATCAGGGATGGGTTGTTGTAATGATTCCATTTTGCAGTGTTTATAAGCCTGGAGGCGCCGGTCCTACCAGAAACAGCAAATCGTTACATCGCCGCACAGTTGTCGAGAAGCAATTGAGCTCTGGCTTCGCAACCTCACCCAACGGAGGCCAGAAAAACAGCCGCCGTTCGATATCACCACACCGGAAACGCATCTCTGGCACTGTTTGCCCTTCCACTTACTTCAGCTGAACTTTAGTTAACCATTAGAAAGGTTCCGAAGCTTGAATGCAGAAACTTCAACCATCGCAACTCAGCTGCGCCGAGACCGGTCCTACCCAGCGAGACTCCCAGCGAGCGTTAGGCCTAGTGTGCCGGCCGTGTCCGTCTACATGTTACCGGCGCTTCGCGCTTTAAGTACACGCAATTCTAAAACGTGAGGATGACTGTAAAGTACACTTCGGACATTCGTTAACCTAAACGAACCATTTTTCCTTGTTTACGGTGTCCGCACAAGGAGCGATGACCACCGAAGCGAAGCGCTTTCAGCAACGCACACAAGCTGTCACCGAAAGCTGCCGGCCGCGCTAGCCGGTACTTCTCGTGACTCTTATGTAAGAACGCATAATTGTCAGTCGGTAATTTGGTACGCCTTAGTGAACTAACATAGTGACATATTCATTTAGCGCATTGTATTTGTATTTACTTGAGCGGTTTCTTAGTTATAGGTATCGATAGAACTGCAAATCTGTACACTGGCACGCCCGCTGTACTGGCGTATCGTCGCTTGCGCGATAACACTACTCAATACTCAATCATGTACGCACCTGTTTATCGAACTAGTCATCATAAAACCTCTGTAAACGTTGACCAGTAGCAAGAGCGAGAAACGGCTATTAAAAAAATCGGCAGTAACAGCCAGCAAACAGTGCCTGCTCTAGGTGTATTTCATATTTTTCGTAGTTAACATGTGAATTCTTAAAGAAACTTAGCGCTCTTGCAATTATCGGCATGTCATTCGGTACAGACCGCCGTTCGTCTGTGTCTAATAAAGACGCAGTTGTTATTTGGAAAGGAAGATCGCGTCTATCCTGACTATGCGACATGTAAACATGAAGCCGAACCGTGTGTTTGTTGGTTAAATAGTTGTTTTACGCACATGTAAGCATGTTCCAGCGTGGCGTAGTGGGTAGAACACTAAGTTCAGAATCAGAAGGTGGCAATTTCGAATCCTCCTAACGGCCACTTTTTTTTTTATATGTCTTTTTTTTTTATTGCGTTAATGCGTTGTGTATCACTTCTTTCACTTATATATTTATTTATGGCACATAGGCACCGCTATTTCAAGCTGTAGAGCCGTATTGCGCGGGAGTACCAGCGCCTCCCAGTAAAATGCCGCTCCAGCGTCCCAGTATCCAGCGCGATACTGGGCCCATAATCCGGCATGGCACTGGACGCTGGGACCCAGCGGCGCTGGGTTTTGCAATAGGGAAGGTATTGATGTTGTGCCTCAGGTATGCGTAATATTTGATTTTTAATTGCCCACGCTCACCCGTATGAACACATGCCCCTCGGTCAAGATTCGAGGTCGTAAGGCAGGGGGTTAAACTTTGGCCAGCTAGCTGAACCGTGCGACGTGCCGACAAACAGAGAAACAGACAGACAGACAGTGGTTGCTACATGTATATAATGTGTATGTATTCACTTTTTCTGTGTCTGTGTGTCCCCGTATCCACGGGGGGTTTTGTATATAAAGTTTTCATGGTATCAATATCCCATTCTGTAAATAGCCTGCGCCATAACATCTGATGTACATATATACTTCCATGCTCGTGAACTTATGCATATTATGTATATACATCGTCATGAACATTGTGTATAGTGATTAGTGTGTGTGTTAGTCCATAATAGCTTGTATTAGGACGTGCTGTGGACTTGGACATATCTGTAATTTCGTTTCATGTTGTACATAGTCGTTTGTGTGTGTTAGTTACTGTCCTTGTTATATAGACACCGTTTTCAAGTGTCTACGTACTTCGATGAAATAAACTTATTCTAAAAACAGACAGACAGACCAAAATTTCTCCGTTTAGGTATCCCAAGAAAGACTATCGTCTTTAAAAAGAACACCGCGCACACTTGGCGTCAGACGCCACTTGCGTGGCAGAAGACGCAGAGGGGTCATTCCACGTGGCGCAGCTTAAAAGAAAAAGAAATATGAAACAGCGTCGGCTTCTGCATTGTGGACACTTGCCGCGGGTTGATCAAATACAAAGGCGTAACAACTATGTCAGTTGTTAGTTCACGGTTGTCCTGTGTACACCTATGCGTCCTTTTCGAGCGCCCTTCTTTGCGCTGCAGGTGTCGAGCTGCTTGTCGTTCTTCGTGTGACATCCTAATTTCTTGCTATCGCATTCATTGCCTCGCCCTAGTGGCGAAAGTGTGACTTTTTGTACCATTTGAATTTTTGTCAAGAAATTTTGAAAATGGACGAGCTCTTTAGCAGAATACTCTAGTATCGAGACTGTCATTTCGGGAGTCCTAAGAAAGTGCTTATGGAGGCATACGGATTTCGGGATGAGACAAATAATTATTGCAAGCGAAAAGCAGTAGTATAGCTTCTTTGCCAAGAATTGGCGTCGCGTCAATGTTCGAGGATGTTTTTGGTCATACTAGTTACAAAAGAACAAATTACTTAATGACCACAAAGTGTAGTGAGGCGAAAAAAAATCCACTCTGCGCAGGAATTGAAGTCACGAAATCGATAAAACGAATAAATTCACTTTTCAGGTGAAGAACCTTCTCCGTATGGCCTCGTCTTTCTTAATATACAGATGAGTGCGCCTTCTTAATCACCTCCACAAATCCTGATTTCGCGACTGTTCAAACATTAAGCAAGTCTCATCATTAATGTGCTTGTTAAGTGACGGAACACACAACAGAACGGGCTTCCGTTCATGCTTGCGAATTCGCAAAACTCGACGTACTCGTCAAAAACATGCGGTTCTAGATTGAAGCCCACTTCGCTCCATACGATTAGGCGATACCAGTCGCCTACAGCGTCTCAATAGAAATCATAGATGTATGAAAATATGATGCATGGTCATCACGCGGAAAGGCAAGCTGATAGATGAGATTGAATGACTGACTGATTGATAGACTAAATGATTAATTGATTTAGCCGGTCAGTCAGCAGCCTCACAAGCTCGCGCTCTGTTGTCGTGTAAAACTTTCAAGTATTCACCATCTGATAACGTCCTCTGCCAGCTGCTTTAGCATCGTGAGACGATTTATGAACATGGCTCCGCGAGGTAAAGCCCTCAGCTGCGGCAGCTGACGAAAGCTTTTCATCCCTGCTGAAAACAAAAACCGACATTTTCGATGAGCAGCGCATGTGGGCCTGCATCGAAGGCTATGAAAAACAAAACAAGCAAGAAAATAGCTCGTGCGGTCCCCCCGTTTTGTAGTTACTTTCTCGCAAATAAAACCACTACAATTGTGAAGGCTGCGTCCAGTAAATCATGAAGCAGGCCTGCAGCGTTAAAGCGCAACGCGTCTCTTCGGATGTTTACCGTCTCGGACCTTCACCACTGTTGCTACGATAGCGCAAGCAACTCTGACAAAATGGGAGCGGAAGGTATGTGGGAGGGAAAGGCTTTGTGCGTGCAAGCCCGCGTTGGTGCTTTCGGACAGCAAACTTTTCACTTGCTGCTCGTCAATTACCGGGTCGGCGCCGCTTCGAAGGTTCATTAACGAACTCTGCACTAAATTACCGCCGTCTCGCCGAGCCCCCCTGACATTTGAAACCCTGGTGGGTCCCGCTAAGTATCCCGCTGTAGCGTTACTCCCAGGGAGGCAACCATGAAACACGTGGTACGCTTCTTTCCTAAGATAGTGGACGGGGATCAAGTATGTAGTGGTCCCTGGAGACAATGTGCGCGCAAAGCGAGCAGCGAGTGAAAATTAAAAAAGGCAAACAAAATCTATTAGAGCGCGATCGATACTGTTCGTTGTACATGTGTACATGAACTCTCGACACAAATTGCGACACGCGTATACTTTTTATTGTTACTTCGCTGTCTTTATTTAGCGTGTACCTCATTACTCAGTCTAATGACAACAAGAATCCGGCAATTAATGCTGTGATGCATGAAGCGCATACTGAAGGATTGCGAATGCGCAATCCTTCTCTGATAGCCCGTAAAGAATAACACAACCAGATCTTGCTTTAGCTATAATTATACCTAAAGCTCTGCGTGTTCTTTCTTTTCCCTCAATCCCTTTGAAGGGTTGAATATTAGTTCTAGCACCTGGATATCCTCCCTGCTTTGAATCTGATTGCCTCACTCTATCTCTGTTTGTCTGTATTCTAAGTTCCTCTGAAGGAGCCATTCTCATCACATTACCGGAATAGGAAAACTTTAACGTCAGCACTGTTGCCTCGAAATAC